>JBBMOC010001119.1:0-14426 GCA_037975185.1 Centropyge bicolor | reverse complement strand
GGCGGGAGAGACCTAGTTCATACAAGACCCTCACAAGTGGATTTAGTCACCAACCCAGCAGCACCCAGATACGACCCGGAGACGGGGCGACGGGGTGAGAGGCGGCAGAGAACGAGAAGGAAAGAGGAGAAAAACTAGTGAGAAAGATTAAGTCGCTGCTTCAGCCGGTGTGTGAGCCTCTGCAGGGGCCCAGAGGGAAACCACGGGCCAGAAACAAGCAGGAAAAGGGACGAGAAAGAGAAAAACTACGACTGATTTCCCTTCGCCACTCACTCCATCTTTACTGCGAATTACACAGTCTATTTTCTCGCTGCTCTCGAACGGGCGATGTGGTTACGACGGCGCTGAAAAAGGCTGGTCCCCGACACACACATGCAAAAACAGGCTCCGCAACAGGGGAAAAGGCCATCAGGAAAAATCACTCAGCGGCTGTGACAAAGTACCGCTCGAGACCAAAGTGACAGCTTGAGTGGGCCTGTAAAAAATGTCCCAGCGCACACACACACACGCACACACACACACACACACACACACACACACACACACACATACACACACATACACACACACACACACACACCTTCATCCACACAAGTCCTGTGCAGTCTCAAACAAACGCTAGAAGTGTGTCAAAGAAGTGTCGCCGCTCTGTGTGTGTGTGTGTGTGTGTGTGTGTGTGTGTGTGTGTTAGAGCCGCCTATAAAATTAACACCAGCACCCAGCGAGCACACGATCCCACCCCCCGTCGCAAACACACCACGAGTCGCCCAACCCCCAACCGCCCTCACCCCCCCCTTAACTTAATTTATCCTCCTTAACTTAATTTAACCTCCTTAACTTAATTTTCTCCTGTTTATCAAATCAAGAGAGTGGAAAATCACCCCGTCTTTAACGAGAGAGTCAATTGTGAGCTGCAATCCAGATAAAGACTGTGAGCTTTTATCTCTACTTCCTGCAAGAACGTCCCTCCAGCAGCTCACACACCTCCAGCACCGGGTGGGGTCAGAGGTTAGAGCATCTCTGTGAGTTCATTTTGCTCACGTTTGATTGGATATTAAGTAGGACAACTCCATGTTCTGGCATTTCAGAGTGAGGATTTGAGCATTTTCACTCTGCAGAACTACAGTCCAGTATGAAACGTCTCGTTAAGCTTGAAAAAAAAACTGCTCTCTGAAAGCTGCTTCGCTGCCTTTGCCAAAATCTGCGGGTGTAATTAATACACAATGCGCTGCTGAAGACAATGCCGGGCCACTCATAAATAGTGGAACAGAGCAAAAGCATGGCAACAGCCGAGGCGGTGTCTCCGGCAGACACACAGCCAGCGAATTAGAGGCAGGACGGACGGACGGACGGACGGAGGGAGAGGATGAGGATGTGCCCCAGAAAGTCAGAGAGAGAAGAAGAAGAGAGACAAAGGCAGCTATGATTTAAACTCTGAGTGTAATTGCCGTCCGTCGGGTTGCTGCGGAGCGTGAAGCCATCATCACCGCGGCGCCGGGGTTACGGGCTGGTTAATACCCGTCAGCGCCGAGCGCCCTAATCGCCCGTGACAGGGGGCGCCTTGGCGTTTAGGGCGACCCTCGGAAACAGGCCGGGGCGACGCCGGGTCACCCCGAACACCGGAGGCCGTCTAATAACGTCCATTATCAATCAGCACAAACAGCAGAGATCCATGAATTCATCCACTTCAGGTTAAGACACAGTTAACACTGCAGCAGTGATGAGTGGCTTCAGAGCAATTTGGGTGCAAAAAGCTCAGTTTGACTACGACTTGTTTTCTTCCCACTGGGATATTTGAGGACAGCTGCTGATTAATCCTGCCACCCACTTTCATAACGTGATAATAACGCCGCTGCTAATCTGACACCGTGAACCTGGACGTCATGGGCAAATAAAGAACCAAAGTTTCAATCAGACAAACGCCACAAAAAACCCCAAAGTGCATTTTAAATTCACGTCAGATTTAATGAAAGGAATTTTCCCCTCCAGAGCTCGCGTCGGATTCACACGACAATCAGAGTCGCGGGAGGTGACGCCACTGTTTTTCTGTTGTGACTGAGGCGAAAGGTGATTAAAGTCTTGATGAAATTTCCCCGTGCACGTCTGCTCTGATTGTAAATGCAGCCTTGTCCTTCTTCTGCCCTCTTTAGCTCATCTCTCTCGTTCTGTCTCTCGCCATGTCCCCATTCCCTTCAGCTCTGCTTCTCCTCTCTCTCTCTCTCTCTCTCTCTCTCTCTCTTCCCCCCCCCTCATCCTCCCTCCTTCCCCTCCCTCCCTCGTTAGCTCTCTTTCGCTTTCGTCACTCTTTCTGCCCCCTTTCCCTCCTTCCTCTCCCTCTCTCTCTCTCTGTCTCTCTCTCTCTCTTTAGCTCATGTAATCATCTAGCTCACTAGGTTCTCGGCTGCAGGCCATGCTGCCGCAAACAATCACATCAGACTCATCTGCTCTCAACTGGAGCAGCATTGTGCGTGGCCACTTTGAAAAGGCACACGGGAGCACGCACACACACACACGCACACACACACACACACACACACGTATACACAAATGCACCCACATGTAAGGAATCTGCAGACACACACACACACACATGCAAGCAAACACACGCAAATTCACAACCACATGTGAAGCTGCACACACACACACACACACACACACACACACACACAACAATATAACACACACTAACAGTGATTTACACATTTCGATGGTGCACAGGAAACAGATCATCCCGGCCGTCAGTCGTCGCCACAGGACAGTGCACGATGAGACAGAGGAACGCTGAGGCCTGATGTCACAGCTGCCTGAATCTGAGGAGGTGGCTGAGGGGGGGGGTCGAGCGCACACATCTAATCTAGGTCTAGCCTTGGCACAATACTCAACACAAGGCAGCGCTAATCCAATTGGTTGAGATCCGTAGCATTGATGTGGGGGCCTTGGCAATTGTGAGAAGAAACGGAGGATTAAACGGCGGTTAATTAATTACGTATCGAGTGCTCACTCCAAAAGACTAATGAAATCCTCACGGTGAACTTTCTGAGGCGGTGTCACACTCGGATGGATCTTGGACAGCGCTGCTGGAGGGGGGGGGGCACGGGGGCACACACACACACACACACACACACACACACACACACACACACACACACAGGGGCAGACAACAAGATGGAGAGGCTTCATGTGAAGGTAACAGGCCGAGTCCAGCCCCGAGTCCATGTGCAGCCTTTTTATTGGCTCCCATACGTTATCCACCTGACGCCCACGAGCAAACTTTCACACATCCACTTCATCACTGCGAGGTATAAACAAGCACGGATCCACCTACGCACACCTCTGTGCATTCCCCGCGTTCTGTCTCTTCTTCTGCTGTTTGTTTGCGCTTCACTCCTGGTGTTTACCCATGCAAGGCTGGAGCTTCTCCAGGCGGCCGATTCAAAATAAAAAGGAAGAGCGCTGAGCACACAACACAGCGCCACAATGCAACTGCAGTGGGCTGTTAAAGCTGTGGCGCCGGGGCCGGAGTTAGCCAAGAAGAGGCAATTAACAGCAAAACGAGACACACTCCGATGGAGCAGCAGCTCCCGCTCGCCCCTCTTTAGGCTACACATTAGCATTTTTTGTATCTGTGCAGGGAGGCGGGATGGCGGCAGCCGGGGGAGGAGTGGGGGGGGGGGGTGTCGGTGGGAAGGGAATTTGCAAGAAGTGCAAAATTGGATTTTCCAACCCTTCTTTTTAAAGTTACCAATTGAACTTTCCCACCGCTCGTTTCTGTTCCAGCCTGTCGACTCGGCAGACTGATGAAGAGGAGGCCTTTCAACGTGAGGCGCTGGGAAACTGAATGTGCTCGTCTGCTCAGGTTGTGATAGAGAAGCACACAGAGAAAGACGGGTGTTGTCGCAGAGACGCCACAGCTCCTGAGGGACGACGCGATGTCTCTACAAACCACATGTACCTGCGACGGCTTCACTTCCTCCTCCTCTTCATCAACCTGAGCCTGACCTGGTCCTCTCCTCTGGTTCAGCTCCACCAACATGTGACCACAGGCAGAGTAAACACCAGCATCGGCTCATCAATAATTAACTGCAGCGTTTGGGTGGAGGGAGCCGAGGAGGAGCCGGGGGGGGGGGGGATCATGTCTGTGCCTCTTCAGCCAGAAGCCTTTGTAGTCCTTCAACACACACTCACACAAACCACATGTTTGTGTGTGTCAGCCTCCTGCAGGTGTATCTGCACGGTCAGGTCTATTTGCTGGTTTATTTGCCGCCGCCTGTGCTGCAGTTTTGCACTTGTGAGTCATCGTCGAGCTTCTAACCTGCTTTATTTGCTCCAACATATTTGCCAGAACACACGTGTCACCTGCAGGACTACGACAGTACCTGTTAGACTGTGACACAGCGAGACGCAAACATCCTGCATCTACCACACATTAGCCACCGAGCAGCCACTGTTGCCTGTTTGAACTAAGCGATGGAGCACATTGTGCCGGTGAAGCTGTTTTTCTGAAGCAGCTGCTCCACAGATCTCTCTGCAGGACTTCACAGCGCTGTGGAAGAAGATTCCCATTCGTACGCAGTCAGAGTGGGATTTCTACAGAGCAGCGTTGTGACTGTGTGCGTTTGTTTTGCAGAATTCAGCTTCCTCCACCATCGTCGACGAGTGTTTGGATAAGAAGCGGTGTTTCCTGCTCATCCTTCATCTCCTCGCTCTCCTTTCTTCCCCGTCTTTCTACCCAGTCAGAGATACGGCCCTCCACGGCTGTGACAGCTCACAGATGGCTGTGGCACAGCCTCACAGATGGTCCTATCTGCCGCGCACCCCCCCCCCCCCCCATCAGCGCCACACAGATGGTTCAGTCCACCTCCCATGTTTCAAACCGGGGGGCCGTCACTAAACCCCATCAGAACTTCCTCCCCGGATGGCCTGGCTACATCACAATCAGCAAAGCGGAGTGGCCACACCTGCAGCTCGAGCCGGGCCGGTGAGTCACGTCTCAGCCCCGGGGGATGATGGGTAACTGTGATGAGTACGAGCCGAGGGTCTCACAGCTGAAGACTCTTCAGGGCTCAATGTGCTTTAATCAAAGTGGTTTGTACCAAGTGTGGTGTGAACAGGTATAAAGGTGGAGAGCTGAGGGCTGACAGGTTTCAGACGAGGACGTTGTTTAAACACTGAGGTCTTCAAACATCACAACATCACATCGAGCAAAGTTTTCCTACAACTTTGAACGGTTTGGCTTCAAGAGTCTCATCTTCTCATTTGGATCTTGCTAGAGGCTTGATTTGTACAAGAAGCAAGTCCCACAGGGAGAATCTTTGAAAACACTACAGACTCCTTTGAGTGGACTTTAAGCACAACTTCAAATGGACCTAAAATGTTTACTTATGTGCTCATCATATCTGCAGGATCTCCAGGGAGCAGCATCGCCTCAAACTGTGATGTTCACCGAGTTCTCAGAGCTATCTGCCAATGAAGCTCCGCCGACTTTCCCCTCAACCTCAACCTCGACTGCTCGTTTACTCAGAATATCCAACAGCTCGTCGGGAAGGTGAGCTGACACTGAGCTGTGTGTAGGTGGAGAGAGCAGCAAAGCACTGAGTGCAGAGCACGAGCAGCTGCACAACATGGTGAGTGTTGAAAGAATGATGCGTTTCACCGGGTCTGTTCCAGCACTTATTGACGAGAATATGAAAAATGCAGCCACACAATAAAGCAGAAATTTGAGGTATGTCACCAACAGCTGGTTCTTCAACCTTGCCGAACTGTTTACGACTGTTTTTCCCCTTAAATTATGCAGGGCTTAATTTATGATCCCTTCAGGGAGCGGCGGGTACTTACAGATGATGTAGTAGTCTCTCCCTCTGAAGAACTCCAGACCCCATAGATTCGGGCTGAACTCCTGAAACTTGAGGGTGAACTTGACGTCCTGGTCGGGCTTGACGCAGTTGAGGAGCGGCGTGTCGGCCTTGGTGATGGTGCAGCTCTCCAGCTGCTCCCTGGGCACCATGTACACCTTGTAATACTCCACGCCATCCATCACCCCGCCGTCCACGCGGGGGCACACAATGTCCAACTTATCCCCGATCTGGGGGTACAATACCACGCCTTGGCCCGGCACGAATCTGGAAGGAGACGCAGGGGAGGCGGGGGCAGAGAAGGAGGGATGTTAGTTAGCTGCAGAGAAACTGATGAGAAGTCATTCATTATGCATTTCAAATTGGAGTGTTTGCCATGGAGCCACTCCATATCTCACAAAAAAAGAGAGAAGTCAGCTTAATTATTGATGTGGTAATTACTGATTGTGTCCATTAATTTTAGATGATGAAGGATAATGGTGGATTGGGTGATGTATGCATGTGTGTGTGTGTGTGTGTGTGTGTGTGTGTGTGTGTGTGTGTGTGTGTGTGCGTGCTGGGTGCAAAGTGACCCCCATATCTAAAGATGAAATCACAGGGCTTTTCTTCAGCATCGGAAAGGAAGAATAATTAACCAGATAAATGAGGAGAAGGCGGCGCACTTCCCGGATGCGGGGGGGAAATGGCAGAACAGCGCTGGCATACAAAACAGAAAATTAAAAAACAATAAAAGCCCAGCTTGCTGAAGCAAAATCACAACAACAGGAGCAGCAGCAGAGGCACACAGAGAGCGAGCGCCTGGAGGTTCGTCTGGAAGTGCAGCTGAATTTCCCTAAATTCTTCTCAAAAGTAAAATAATGTCGCAATTTAGTCTCGGAGCAGAGAGAGACCCTGCAGCCTTCCTGCCACTGCACACTCTCACAGTCACAGCTGGAGCAGGAGTCGGAGGTGAGGCCTCGTATTTATCTGCTGAACGAATTTGCCCCGTGCTTGAATACAATTTGAAATGTTAAGCTTCGGAGCCCAGGAGGCTTTTCATGGCACGCTGTGAACGCTGGAGCAGGGAAATCAGACAGGAAGCTGCTGCAGATACTGTCTGATGGAAACATGGGAACCGAAACAATCAGTCGATGAGGTGATTAATCAACTGACAGAAAACGACTGGGAAACTATTACTCGATCACTCGCTATTTTTCAAGCACAAACACCAAACGTGAGCTGAGGATTTGCTGCTTTTCTTTGTGTTATTCGATAGTAAACTGAGAGCATTTTTCACAGATGAAACAAGACATTTTACGAGGCCACCGTGGACTTTGGCTTATAAAATGTCACAGTGGTGAGAAATGCTCATCACAATTCCCCAAACGATTTCTGATTAATTGAAAAAATAATTGTAGTTGCCCTATTTTGAAAGAGAGTAAATTTAGATTCATTATTTAGGAATTAATTGCTTTTTTGGACTGACGTCTTCAAGTTGCTTGTTTTGTCTGACCAAGAGTTCAAAACTTAGAAAAGTTCCATTAACAATTATATGAATGAAAGAAAAACAGGAAATTGATTGTTTGATATTTTGTTGAATAAATGGCTCAATTTATTAATAAATTATCAAAATTGCTAATGACTGTCCGATGAATAACTGTCAGTTCTCTAACGTCCTGTTCTATTGTCTTTCCTTCACAAACCTGCATCCAACCACACATGCATGTAAACAGCATGTAAATACAAATGTCTTGACGTGTGGGCAGGCCGAGCAGCTCCACCTGACCTCTGACCTCTCTCCCTCCAAGAAAGTACAGGAGGGCCCGAGATCGGCTCATTACAAAAGCAGCGAGGCAGAGCACACGGCGCTCCCCGCTCTCTCAGCGAGGACTCGACACCAGCGTCAGGCGTTCACTGTTTTTTATTCTGACTACAAAGACAGCGAGTGCAGGGCGGCAGGGGAGCCGTCACCCAGGGGACCGGAGCCACGGCACCGTCGACTCATAATTAACAACGAGTGCTAAATGAAATAGCGGGGCAAAAATTCCACGCATAATCAGTTTTATATATATAAATAGAGGCTTCAAGCTCTCACAGAAAAATCTTTTCTCCCTCTTCTTCTTCTCTCTGTCGCCGTCACACACACACACTCTTTGTCTTTCACACAGATACAGACACATACGTGATTTCTCCTTCCATCTCCAACAACGTGCATCATCTCCGTGGCTTCCGGCGTCAGCACACGCACCAGTCAGCACACAAACACAAGCTCACACACGCACGCGGCGGCTAACTAGGCCGAGTGAATATTTTTTCTGCCCCCTGGAGACACACTCAGCGGTGGTACAGTGTGTCCAGTGACGGACACGGCCAGCGACAGAGAGAGAGGGGAAGGGGATGTATGTCTATGCATCGCAGCGCCATCTGGCATCATCATCTTATCGTGTGTGTGTGTGTGTGTGTGGAGGGAGGGGGGATGAGAGGGGGGAAGTGGAGCACCGAGATCGAGGGAGAGAGAGAGAGAGAGAGAAGGTCTTAGCCTTGGGGGGGGCTTCACTTCTACACAAACACTGTGGAATTGTATGTGTATGCATTAACCTTGTGTGTGTGTGTGTGTGTGTGTGTGCGGTTGGAAGCATCCATTCATGCGTGCAAGTGGCCATGTGTGTTTATACAGGGGTGGAAGAATGCATGCTTGTGCTTATTTTAAACGTGTGTGTGTGTGTGTGTGCATTAGTGTGTGTGTGTGTGTGTGTGTGTGTGTGTGTGTGTGTGTGTGTGTGTGTGTGTGTGTGTCGCCCGTGGTGGCCATTATTTATCCACAGAGGTTAAACCAGAAGTGCTTCGGCAGATTCGCTCTATGATGACAACAGAGGCGAACAGCAGATCTTTATCTTCGTCACGCTCGGCTGCTCCGGCCCGACGTCTATCACAGTTGATGAGTGTGTGTTTTCAAATTCTTCTGTCACTTTAAAATTGTCACCAGTCTCGTGTGTGTGAGTTAAACTGAGAGTCAGGGCAGGTTTAGCCTCCGTTAGCATAAAGTTCAGCCTGTCATAAGAATGATACACCTGCTAACAAAAGTAAATCTGACTGAATAACATGTTGCATCCAGTTTGTTTACCTGTAAACAAACAGAAGCTCCACAGGAACACATGTGAGCCGAGTCACACCGGAGCTGCAGCCAAACACTGCATCCACTGTTTTCATATAGAAACGGTTTCAACATGTAAAACCACAAATTGCTGTTTTCACATTTCTGCTGGTGCTCAGGTTAAACAAATAAGAAACAAGGTGGATTAAACAGCTTCAGCAGTGTTGGTACCTGTCTTTCTGCTAAGCTGGGCTAAACACACCCTCAATCTAGCTGCACACACACACACACACACACACACACACACACACACACACACAGGACCAACAGCAGCCATCTCCTCTGGGAAAGAAAGCACATGAGAAACTTCCCAAGAAATATCTCCTTCAAAAAAAGAGACAGATGGAATCAGCTGCAGGTTCAGAGCAAACGTCACCGATGAAGCTCAACAAAAAATATCTCAACGTCTAATTCAAGGCGATTAAATTAAAACACACACACACGGTGAACAGGTGAATCATTTCATCAACACTGCTCCAACAATGCTATCAAACAGGGCGAAACCACGAGCATGAATGTTATCTCTGCAGGAAGTGAGATCAGGACTGAAGCTACACAAAGCTAATGTACAGGGAGCGCTGCATAACACACACACACACACACACACACACACACACACACACACACACACTGCAGAGTTAAAGGAAACCCTAATATGTCCTCTGTCCTTGTTCCTCACACACACACACACACACACACACACACACACAATATGAACATATATTTTTCCTGACACCAAATGAGATCCACCATCATAAAGGCTGGATCCGGTTCTTTCTCTGCCTTTGCAATTCAAAATCCAGATCTGCCTCCGCCAGAGGCAAAAGGCAAGTCTAACACAAACCTTCCTCTCTGTTACACTCTTGTCTCGCAGCCAGCTTATTTACAGCAAAGTGCCGTATAATGAAAGCATTCAATAAATGCTGACAAAGACGAATAAGAGTGTTTAAATGTGGGTTTAAAGAGAAGCTGCCAGGAGGCTGATTAGGGGCAAATATGAGCTATTCTGGAATGTCTCTGAGAAAAAAACACAGACGGAGGGGAAAAGAGAGATCGTCAGGTTGGACACTCATTCGTTTGTTCTGCAGCTCCCTTCAGCGCGACACCTGGCTCGGCGGCGGCCATTACAACAGAACACCAGGTACACAAGGTCACACGGAGCGGCGGGGGCCGCCTCAGCCGCTGCGCACACAGAGAGGAGGAATAAAGGAGGGGAGGGGCGCACAACAAATAACTGCCTCCCCGCCATCTCATGATTGTAAATGCATTTGACCCCCACCCTCTCCTGGCCCCCCACCCTGCTTCAAGGCACACTTGGCCCTTCACCCCTCCTGCCTCCCGGCCCTCCTCCTCCTCCACTCCTCCTCCAACTAAAAACTCCCCCCACCATAAATATTCCTGAACCAAAGAGCTGGAGCGTTTCATCCCGGAGCTCTGCAGCTCCACAGATTAAAAGCATTAAAGTCTGTTCGGAGAGAATGTAAACAACAGTGAGCTAATGTAAAGACACACAGACGGACGCACTGTTAAACCTGACAGGTCGACTTTACGGCATCGATCGCTTCATTAAATACAGTTCTAACCTCTTAACGTCTAGTGTTCTGCCCGGCAACAGGAGGTAGAACAGTTATGGACTGAAGTGCTATGAAAGATTATATTGTAAAAAATAAATAAATCTTTTCTATTAATGGTCGTTTTCCAACAGAAAGTAATGTCGTAAAAAATAATTCATGGCAGAGCAGGAAAATAAAACCTTGGAAAAAAAAAAAAGACGTCTCATTCTGTTCAGAGTAGAGCAAGAAAAACAAAAATCAAAATCAAAAATAATCATTTGTTCAGGAAATTACTATAAGTGAAATATTAAAAAGATAAGAACAATCATGAATGACTTTTACTCTTGAAGAAGCAGTTAGCTGTCGTGTTGCACAAGTGAAGCAAAGCATTGATTAATCGATTAATTTATAAAGCCTATTTTAATAATCGATTAATTAAAGTCGATTATAAAGCAAAAAAGAAATCTGCTAATTTTAGCTTTTTAAATGTGATATTTTGTTATTTCTCTCTGTTTTTTTTATCATTTCAAATTAAATATTTTTGAGGTTTGGACAAACTTATATAAACTTCACTATATTTACAACTTCATAATCAATAGATTAAAATAATTGAAATCCTGCAGTGACTCGCGCTCTCGTGTTTCTGACAGTTTTCAGTCATGTCACACACCATTTGTCCTTCCTCACGACGGGGGCGACACTCCTCCCCGAGTGTGACCCTGCAGAGCGTCTCATCAGAGGAGGTGAGGAATCAGCACAGAGACAAACAGTAGCTCTGCTCTTCTTCCCTCTCTCATCACTGTTTATCCCTCCATCTGCCCCCCCCCAAACAAACGCACCAACTGCTCGGACAGAGCTGGCGGGGGCCAGGGGGGGGCCGGCTCCTCTCATCTCTGAGCTGGCTGTCAGGACATTTGGTGGAAGGTGAGAAGAGCCACAGGTGCCTGAACTCTCTCCTCATCTCCACGTCTGTCAGCATAAAAAAAACAGCCTTTTATAAGACTGAGAGGGTTTTTATAATGAAACGGCAAAAAATCAGACAGCTGCAATTTTCAGCTAACACAAAGCCGTCGCTGCTTCTCTGAGAGAAAGGCTTGTTAAAGCAGTGACTTCTGCCTGTGACTGCTCGAAGTGCTCGTCCTCCTATTGATGAAATGTGCTTTTTGTTTGTGAAATACAGAGTCGGTCAAAGCAAGTGAAAGTTAAATGAGGGCCAGCACAGATGTGAGGACCCCTGCTGAGCGGGGGGGGGGGGCACAGGTGGGCCACCGCAGACATGAAAGTCAATTTGCCCGGTGACATCTGTTTCTGTCGTTTATCTCCTCAAGCACCTTCTTCACCTTTAGCTTTGGTGTTGTTTTTAGTGTGTGTGTGTGTGTGTGTGTGTGTGTATGAGGAAGAGGAGGAGGATCTACTTCCTGAGAGGTTGTGACCGCTGCATCTGTCGCCAGGGGAAAAAAAACAACAACTAAATAACTCAGCTCATCTGTGAGTCTCCTCTGTCTTTCTCTCCCTGTTTCATCCAGATAACCTCCTTCATCCCCCCCCCCCCCCGACCCCCCCACGTCTCTCTCTCAGACTTTCTATTTAAACCTCTGGATTGTTGGATTTGTGTGTGACAAAACAGAGCCGCGGTGGCCGCCCTGCTCTAATCCCCCCCCTCGTCCGAGCCCCCCCTCTGTTCTCTTCCTGTGGCCCTGAAGTTATGAGAAAACAAAGTGAGACGAGGGGGGGGGGGGGGGAATATTTACTGCAGATCAAGAGCAACTGTTTGACTCTGAATCCCAGCTGCAACATTCGGATTGAGACAAAGAGGCCGAGTCGAGGTGCAGCGAGGGTTAATCCACCCGCCATTCTCTGCAGCGCCCCGGCTTTCGCCCTCTGTCGGCCGAGGGGACAGAGGTCTCTACCGCGGCCCTGCCCCCCCCCCCGGCCTCTCCCCGGCTGTGTGTGCGCTCCCTGCCTTCGGCCCCACCTTTCATGCAGTAATCCAGGCCTGTGGGATCCGAGCGGGCCGAGACATAATTACCCTCCGTGCCCCAAGGGGCCCCGATGCTTTCTTCTCTCCCTCTCCGTTTCATTTCTCACTTTTTCCTCCTTTTCATTCTCTCCTCGTTCTTTTATTCCACAATCTTAATCATCAACTCTTCTCTTGGCAGTAATCATTAAAAAGCCGCGTCAACCTCCATCGCCCCGGCGCCGTGAACTCTGTGTCCAACACGGCAGCGTTTCACTTTCTCTCCTGCCATTTCTCTCTCGCCCTCGCTGCCGGTCGATGTAGCTAAATTAAAACAACTGATCTCTCTCTCTCTCTCTCTCCAGAAAGAAAGGGAAAAAGGCAAAATTAGAGGCACTGCAGGGGTTTTGGAAGGAGGGACGGTCGGAGGAAGGGGGGGGCGTCGTTACGACATTCAGCACAAGGCCTCGTCAGTCATTCATGATGGACCTGCATCTCTATGCCCCCCTCCCCTCTCTCCCTCCCTAACCCCCCCACATTCACAAAAGGACCCACAGAGGTGCCCCCGTCACTGCCCGGTCACAAAGGGTCTTTGGGCTTCAATGTAATCTCTTAATGAACTGCATTGGAGGAGAGGGAGCGCTCCTTTTACATCAACCATGTAAAGCAGGCCTCGCTTTTGTTTCTGCCTCCGACTACAAAATGGATTACCAGGAGAAGGAGGTGTGTGTGGTGTGATGTGATGTGTGTGTGTGTTGGGGGGGCTGGGGGGAGAAGGAGGAGGTGCATGGGGTCAGTCTCTTGTTTTTTTTTTTCTTGGGAGGTTCATGCATAAGGGCAGTAAAGTAGTAAAGCGCAAACAACAATGAGGTTTAATCGACACAGCCGTGGGCTCGGAGGAGATGCATACACACTTAGTATACAGAGAGAGAGAGAGAGAGAGAGAGAGACTAGCTGCTTCTTTATACTCTCCCCCGGCCTACACACACAAAGGCATTAGACTGGCCCGCAGCCTTCACATTTCTAACATTCATCCTCCTTTGAATAGTCAAAGAGGAGACGAACACAAACTGAAGGAGAGACGCGGAGGCAGGGACGACGCGGCTGCCGAGCAGATTGCTGACCTGCTGAATAAAGATCTGCGCTGGTTGGGGTTCTCTGTTCCGAGGAGGAATAACCAACATGAGGCATGAGGACTTTCAACGAGCTGTGAAAAGAGATAATCAAAGTCTGGGTGTCGTTTCCTCAGCCTACGCTCGCAGGAAAGTTCTTTATCAGACACGAGCAGAGTGAAAAATGAGAAGTGCATTTTCCATCGTCGTCACCATGAACTCGTCTGCTCATCCACGTTTTCGACTTGGTGAAGAGCAGCAAAGAAAAACTAAAGTACAAACTGAAATTTTAGCCAAACTCACAAACATTTCCTGTTTGCATGAGAGATTTATTTCAGCCACAGAACTTGAGCAACAAACTGCAGCTTCTGTTCAGTCTCTGCTCCAAAAAGTCACAAACTAGCATTTACCTAAAAGCCTGATGTGTCCGGTGCTGCGGCCTCTGAACTCTTCACCCAGACACAAGCAAAGAATGTGCACACAGGCTAATTCTGCGGAGCGGCCGCAGTGTTTGCGGCCTGAGGCCTGGACACGTTCTCCTCTCTCTGGGTTTTTTTTTTCTTCCTCCTGTTCAAAATGAGAAGTGACGCGCCAAGTGAAATGACAGACTGATGTGAAGGCCTCCAAAATGGAGGAGTTTCATGTTCTGGCTCTGTGACGAAGGCTTTTTAAAAAGCACCAAATCACTTGTTGGCTGATCCAGATATAGAAAGAAAGCAGACGGAAGAATGTCGACACGCAGATTTAAAGACAATATTCTCAGCAGTCTTTATATTTTCTGTCACTTTGCTTTGCCACCAGATTAAAATCTCTCTGCAC
>JBBMOC010001118.1:0-14445 GCA_037975185.1 Centropyge bicolor | reverse complement strand
GCTCCTCAGAGGGAACTTAGCTTTTGTCAATAAATAATAAAGAATTCGACAAAACAACCAAGAGGCAATTACTCAAAAAAAAAAAAAAAAAACACGATAAAAGATTTTGTTAGTGAAAAAGTGCAGCTGCATCTTCTCTCACGTTACATAACTGACGATTCTGTCTTCATCAGGCCGATGCCAGTTAGGCTATTTTTAATCCCACAAAAGAGGAAGTTGAAAAGTTTTGAGGCTCCGAGTTTGGAGTTAATTCAGGCTGGAGGAACCAGGAGACAGAGACTGAGTCCTGCATGGGTCTGCTCCGCTCTCCTTCACAGCAAGTCTCTAAAAAGATTCTATTGATGGTTATTAATTAGCCCGGAGATGAACAGAGCTGCCTCGAACGCTTCCCCGCTGCTCCATCCAAATCTGAACACAGCAACTTTCACCAGGAGCCACAGAGAGAGAGACAGAGAGGCGGAGCCAGTCGCCGCCGCTTCGTCTCAGACTCAAGTTTCCAAGCAACAGAGTGAGGATTTTTGAGGTTTTTGAATTCTCATCATTTCAAAGGGCTGGTTTTAGCTTGAGACCTGGTTTAGATTCAGGTTTAGGTTCAGGGACAGGAGATGCACTATAGTGAGTATTGTCACAGTCCTGCAGTCGTGTTCTCACCTCTTCCTCACCTGTAGCCACGCCCACCTCTTCCTCACCTGTAGCCACGCCCACCTCACCTGTGCTCACAGCTGCCTATCAGTCATTAACACTGCAGCACATTCATCCACCACATTGATCTTTGTGATGATGCGAGACCTTCCAGCGTTCCCGTCCAGATCGATGGAACGTTGAATCCGACTCCTGTCTTCTGTCGTTCCCTACCTGTCTCACACTTCCTGGATTTGTTGGTGGTTGTGTTTGCCTGACCTCATGGAGTTTGGTGTCTCTCAGACAGTTTGATGTCTGACTGACCTCCTGGTTTCCTGATCCCAGACCTGGTCCTGGTTCACCCTGCTGTCCGTTCCCTCCTGGCTCACCTGCCTCAGTGGACCTGGCTTTTGAACTGGTGACGTTCCCGCCCGGCACGCTGAGTGTGTTACACCTGCACAGTCACCGTACCTGAGTCGGCCTGTCCGGGTGAACACCTGTGTAATAGTTTTGTTTACCTTTACATTGTAAACTAAAATATAAGTTTGATATTGATTTATATATAGTAGTGGCGCTTTTATTTTGAAGTCGTTTTGCCCTCGCGTGACTAAAATCAACATCACCTGTAAATACACTGCAATCACGGACTTTCAAACCTTTTAAGACTGACAAGCCGCACACCTCAAGCCTCCCTTTGCAGCATGCAGCCAACGAGGTCATTTAGTTTGTATATTTTTATTTTTGTCAAAGGTTATTATGATTTACATGCGGTACACGTTATTTATGTTGACACCATGTTGTATTTTATTTGTTTACATGACAAAGTTTTCACGGTGGACTTGGACAAAATCCAATAAACCTGTCGCAAGAAAGCCACTTGTGTCTGCCAGTGCTTGGAGGGAGAAAGTGAACTTTTACAACCTGGCTCTTTGTTGTATCGACTGTTAACTTTGCTGTTTGAGGGAGTCACACCAAAGACTGAGTCCAATTACAACCGTTGCAAAAAAGTACAAGTGTGTGTGTGCAACATGCAAAGGCTCAAGATCACACATTGGTTTTACTTCTTTGGCCAGATTTTCATTTCCTTCTCGTTCCGTCTCTCTGAAACACACGTGTTCCCGCCCAGGTCTCGGAGCCATGTTGCTCGTCTGCGTGAGTCACGTCTGCATGAGAACACACACACAAAGAGTAAACATGGAAAACAAGTGTGCAGCCTCTGGTCACACACATCATTTCGTTTGTCACATCCTTTCTCTCACACACACACTTCGTGAACTCGCTGACTCACACTCCCCTCCATTATTCCTCTGTTCGTGCAGATGTGGTCGTCAGAAGGCTGAGCCGGCGTGGAGGCAGAGCTTTACCGTTTGTACTGCTAATCAGCGTGAAATAGCTCGTTAGCTGCTAATCTGATTGCATTTCGCCTCAAAAGGCCAAAACAAATCGATCCAGAAATATCTTCCAGCTCTGCATGTCTGCTTTCTATTCTGGGGTTCAAACACCTGAAGCTTTTACAGAGAAGAGACGAGAGAATAACAGCCTCTCGTCTGCACAAAGACCGAGCTGATCTGAACCGAAACATCTGGAACCTTCCTGTTTTTGATTTGGACCTTTGACTCCGTGAGCACCAGCTTTGCATTGTGTAACTGGTCAGTCCCTCCTTTTACCCCCCGATGATTCAGCGCCCCCACCCTCAGGATCGTTTGTCAGAGAAGTTCAAAATCATTACAAGTGATTGTTACAGGTTGAGTTAACTTTAGGTACAAAGATCGACGGTGATCCTGGTTGTGAAAGCTTCTGTTGTCAGAACCATAGACTGTATAAAATATGGACGTAGTGTCCGTGACGTCACCCATAGGTTTCTGAAGAGCAAAAATGAAGCAAATCGTAGTGCGTAGCCATCTTGGTAGCCTACCTCCGGTTACTCCAAATATGGACAAAGAGGTGGAGCGAGGGCGGAGCTGAGGCGGGTCGAATGAACGCTATTGGCTGAAAAAAGCCGCTTGATTCAAAATAATCAAACTAGCTACGGCTAACCAGCTAGGTTAAATGCTAAATATCGTTGCTAGCCGGCTAACCCCACGACGATCTCTTTCCCAAACTCAGTGACTAGAATTAGCCGGGGTGACGCCCTTTAGACCGTCAGTGGCTAGTTGTCAATCAAAGTGGCGCCACTTAGATTGACAGCTATGAATTGTGCATAATGATGTATGCTGTATATTTTAAACGAACCCCTTATAAAAAAATTCGTCCCCCCCAAGAGTTGTCATGGAGTAGAAAAACAGCTTATGAGACTAGAGCCATGTTTTGAACCAGGCTGTAAATATGTTTTTTTCTGTGGTAAAATCGGACATTTTAACATGGGGCTCAAATGTAATTGACTCCCTTCTGCGGTCTGCTCTAGTGGTTATTCGAGGAACTGCAGCTTTTTTGCACTTCTGCATTGGCTTCATTTTTCAGTGCTGGAGGTTGCTGCTTGCCAGGAGGTCGTTTCTCGCCGCCGAGTCACATTCACTCTTTGTCATGTTTGTGTTGTTGTCTCTGAGCTGCAGCGTGCGAAAAGTCCACAAACACAATTTACACCACTGAGACTGAAACAATGATAGTGGAGCAGCACAGAGGCAGAATAACAATGAGACGTTTCTGCTGCTCCGGGCTGCTCCACACTGAGTTTCCCAATCAGCCACCCAGAACATATTGGAGCGCGGCTTCTTCACAAATTATCTACAGTGGCCTGTTGGGGACAGAAGTCGCGCTCATGTGTGAACATTTGAAAGTGAAAGGAAACTAAGGTGCATCTGGTCCAATTAGGTCTCATCTCAGAGCGAGTCTGCCCTTGAAAGCATTTAAGACCACGGTGATGAGCAAATACACACAATACACAAAGCCACATGTCGACACACGTAAGCAGACGGAGATGACACACACACACACACACACACACGCACACACACCTCATGAGGCTCAACACACTTGGTGTTAGTGCATGAAGCTTTATACCTGATTGATCCCGCAGGCTGAGAGAGATGAGTCACACTTCCCTGCCGGGTTAACAGGCCTGTGTGTGTGTGTGTGTGTGTGTGTGTGTGTGTGTGTGTGTGTGTGTGAGTGTGTGAGATCATGTACAAACCTCTGAGGAGCTCCATGGGTAATAACAGGGCTGGAAAACAAACCAGATTTTCAGGGTTTCATGTTGAGGTTTAGAGGGACGTCTGACCACATTTTCTGTGCTGTGATTTGACAGATTGTGAGTTCATCAAGAGATTTGTTTGTTTTTCTTACATCTTAGTTTAAAGCTCTGTTAATCAAACAAACAGCTTTTTGGTTGAAATGACTGTGGGCATTGCGACAGAAGGAGAGTGAATGTGTCCTGAAACATGAGTCCAGATGAAGGATCGTGTTGCTCTGGAACTGCTGGATGTGGAAATAACGGTTTCAGTGTTGTGGTCACGACTTGTTTGCACTGCCCCCATGTGGCCAAAAAAATCAGTAATTGTAGGTTAAAATGAAAATCTCTTTCTGTCACTCATCAGGTGACTTTAACTGAATGTCGCTCCTTGTAGCTGAACGTATAAATAGGCAAATGATGCTAACACGTTTGTCTCAAATGTATAATTTATTCATATCTTAATAATTAAAGAACAATGTTTTTTGCATGTTTTTATTGACAAACATGTCTGGAAACCAACATTTTTACCCAAGAAAATATTTCAATTTGAATCAGGCTGCTTTACTTTGACATAGAATTTAAAGAGCGACTCAGCACCCAGCTGACTGATTGGTTGATTTTACTGATTGGTTTCACACCTGGTGCAGTGATGTACAGGTGTGCTCCAGACTGTCACTGTTGGATACTGAGAGCTTGTTATCAGACGTGCTTGTTATTCGTCTCCAGTCAGAACATAGAGTGAGAGAAGGAGAGCACAGAGCGAGGTGAGGAGAGTGAAGTGGGAGAAGTGGACCGTGTTTTCAGCTCCGCCAAAAATACTCCCGTCCTTGTCGGTGACGATGACAGTGGACGACCGGGTGGTGCTGGTGGTGGGGGGCGGTGATGTGGGGCAGGTGTACTTCAGGTCTCCGTCCTCTCCCTCGGACGTGAAGGTGACGAAGCCCGGAGTGCTGTCGCCCGTGGTCTCGCTGATCCAGGCCTGGTACCGCGACACACGCATGTAAACTCCGGGGCTGCCAGCCTGAGCACACTCGAAGCCAAAACTCACCACTCCGCTCTGCACCCAGGTGAACTCGTCTTTGGTCACCAGGGGCGCCCCTGAGTCGCCCTGTGGGGAGACGTTGACAGTAGTTGGGATGGGAATGAATGAGCTGCTTCTGAAGCTTCGACCCTTCAGTTAAAGTCTGACCTCACTTCATCTTCGTCAATAATCACCTGGTTAACAAGCAACAAATCCAAGAAGCAGCTGACACCTCAGTGACGAAATCAAGAGAATACTTAGCAGATTAATTGATGATAAAACAATGGTTAGTTGCAGCACTGATATGAGCAACTCTTATTCAACAACCTGTAATCATTCAACACTGAATGTTGGTTTGTTGACCAGTTCCTCCAAAATTTCTTCTTCGTAAGTTGATTAGCTTCGCTTCACCTGTTGCACCAATAAGAACCAACAACATACCCTGAAAACTCAATTCAAAAAGGTACAATTCTGATCTGCAGCTTCCGTTGCTCTCTCTCCTGCCTGTAGCCAACGAGGCATCACATGACATAACTGAAAACCCAGAGTGTGGTGGTCACCTGACAGGCGTCCTTCCCCCCGGCTCGCAGCCCGGCACACATCATGTTGTCTGTGAGGTCGGGGTGGGCGCAGCGGCACTCGTTGTTCCCCACCACCGGCAGGTTCACCTCCTGCAGGACGTTGGCAGACGATCCTGAACGGAACAATTCAAAGACTCAAACTGATGTGGAAGAAAAACAAAGCGCAGCTGAGAGCAGTGGCGTCCAGTCTCACCGTTAGCCGTGGCCCCCCAGCCGGCGACCCAGCTGCTGGTCCCGTTGTGGAAGGTGCTGTTCGCTGAGGCCAGGCACACCGGGAAGATGTAGTCGGTGAAGTTGACGGGGGCCGACAGCTTCAGGAGACAGATGTCGTGGTCGTTGGTCAGGAAGTCGTAGGACGGGTGGAGCACGATGTCCTCCACTCCCCGGGACACCTCCAGGGGGTTCGGACCCGACTGCCTCTCCCGGCCCAGGTAGACCTTGATGTCGCTGGCCTCACTTTCTCCAGACAAAGAAGGATTAGAGTTAATTTTTCAGAGTTCATTGTCCAGAGAATCATGAATTAGATAAAAAACCACAGCAGTGAAAACTGACTCTACGATGCAGTGAGCGGCCGTCAGCACCCACTGGCTGCTGATCAGAGATCCCGAGCAGAAGGCGCCGTTAGTGTCAGTATTTAGACTGGCCTGCCAGGGCCAACTTCCTGGAGACGCATTCTGACCTCCCACAATCCTCAGGTTCTTCACAGCCCGACCGCACTCTGAAGGGAGAGAGCAGAGTTCAGGGAGGGGAAGTCAAAGTGGACGGGAGATGGAGCCATGCTGCGTTCAGGACATCCCTGTGTTTAAAACCTGATGGGTGTTCAATTCTCAGTCGGTTGAAAATACTTGAAAAATACTGTGTATTGACAGAAATATTTTTGTGTGACTGTCACAAATAAACTGAACTGAACAGAAAAAGTCCTGTTTCCAAGTTGGAGTGTCGACGTTGATGCTAATGTGATCTATGAGGTGGAAACTATTCTAATAATAGTAATTAGCAAAAAGTACATTCCCATGTAACTTGAACGCAGCATGAGAACATCACACCACTTCCTCTTTAGTGATCATCAGGTACAAACAGCTCATCAAGCATCTGAACTAGTTTCTGCTCCAAAGATTGGACCTTTTCCATGTCACTCTATAAATAAACACATATCCTCTGTGTGGATAAAACAGGTTGAGTCTCAGCTGTTTGTCAGAGGTGAACTTTGTTGTGACATCTCATGGAGGCAGATGTCAGACAGGAGCACTTCCTGTCGCCCAGATGCACGAGGACAGTTCTGTCTATACGTTTCTCACAGGCAGTCAGCAGGAAGCAAAACATGAAACTTGAAGAACTTGTACAGTGGGATGCTTACCGGGCTGAGAATGACACCCTGGAAGTTAGAACACAGAGAGACACAGATTAAGAGAAAGCCTTCAGGGCGAAGCAGATGATGACACGCAGCACATTTAACAGCACGAACAGAAGACAATACATGAACATCCTCTGTGAGAAGCCTCTTTTTAAACTTAACTCAGCTCTTTAAAATCGTCCTACCTGTTCATTTTAAAGTCAAATCTCACTGTGCAAATTTGCACCATCACCCCCCCCCCCACCCTCACATCCACCTCTGATGTGGTTGACATGATGTTTCACTTCATCTTCAGCTCTTTGTGTCTCATCAAACATCACTCATCTCAGAAAACACAGTCATTCCAGCTGTTCTCAGTTACATAATTCAAACACACTTTGTAAAATGTGTCATCATGTGTGTTTTATTGTCTCAGTTGTTGGGAACCTGTTGGACGGCTGGACGGCTCTGATGGATTAAGACAGTTATACACACTGCTATGTATTGTGTTGTGTTGTTTTTAGGACAGGAAGTTCTTTGATATTAATCACAACAACACTGTTCATAACAGATTTCATCAGACTGATGATAATAAGTCTGAGATTGGTTGATGGAAAAATCTGATTCTGAAGTATTTGCTTCTGAAATCTACTGATGCTCAGACTCTTAACTCATCACTGTTCAAATTGGAGAAAATAGAAAAGATGAGATTCCAGTTTATATGTTGAACATCTTATAAAACTGACTCTAATCGATTAGCTGAGCTTTGTTGATCGAGTTATGAAAAACACTCACTTTCCTTCATTTTAGTCAAAGAACATTTGCTCTGTGCTTCCAAATGAAAGCTCATCGTACAGTTCCTGCTGTCGTCTCAGGATTGTTGCTTTGACCCTTTTTCCCTCTGCAAACTGTGACAAAGCTTTTCGATAAAGAAAAGACATTCGTGGCTTTGAAGCTGCAGACTGACTGGTTAGCATGATGCCTTCATACCAACAGTAACCAGGTGGGAAGATGCTCCTTGGTTGCCTTAAAGAAGCTATTTTTGCACCTATACTTGTCCGTCTTCCACCTTTGATTTCAGCCAAATAAAAATTCATATTGTAAATAAAAAGAAGTCTTACCTTTGGAGAAGAGAACGATGAGAGCTGAAGCACACAGAAACTGGTACAGAGCCATGTTTAACTGAGCTTCCTCCACTTTGTTCTCAACTATTAATCTTATTCCTGATACTGGGCTCCGCCCACGCTGTCATGCCTTCCATTAAACCATCAGTAGTTTTCCCGTCACCAACCGGTCCACATAACACGAGCCAGGCTTTAAGAGGCCTCACGAATGTTTGACATCTTTCACTGTCAGTTCCTTCTGTTTAATGAGACGATGAGTCAGGTACTGTCAAGCTTTTAACAAGAAGAAGAAGAAGAAGAAGAACTTGAATTTACTCTAAGTGTTGTAGATTTTAGATTCAACAGTTTTTCACTCATCTTTCTGACGTCTCATCGTGTGTTTTCTCTCAGATCCCAGAGGCCTCAGTTCTGCTCTGACATCACACTGATTTAATGATGCTTAATCAAATCATGAAGCCTCGTCTGAAAAAACAAATATTTGAACGTTCACCTTTAGCACTGTTCTGCTAACTGGTAATAATTCATTTGAACCGGACATTTGATGCTTCACTTTTTTCTGTTAGAGATGAGCACACGGCTGCAAACTCATGTTCAGTTTTTTTTTCACCCCACCTGTTTTCATCACCTGCACTCGTCAGCTGATTGACAGTAATTCATCCTGCAGGTTCGTGCAAAGAGAGAGTTCACATCAGAATGTACTGAAGTTAAAGATGAGCTTAATCTTCTTTCAGTGTTTTCACGTCTAAATCTGACATGATGACATCACCAACAAATTTCTGTCTTATCTCCGATTTCTTGTGTTGTTCTGTCTCTATTTTGATTCTTTAGTGTTTGTTTTGTTCTTGTACGTTGCTTCATGTCAGGTTTAGTAAATTACCTCATTCATAAAGTTCATGCAGCTGACGACAAGACGACTTCAAATAAACTGAATAAACCTGTTTTTAAAATCACAGGTTCACTCGTTTGTTTTCCCTCTTGCATCACTTTTTTCTTTAATGAAATGACGTGAAAACAAAATGAAAGCAAACAGAGCAGAAACAGGTCGAAGCTCCAGGAACTTGTTCGACCTGAGAGTTAACAGTTAACGTCATGGAGCAGCTTCTGTTTTCATGTGGATGAGAAAATGTCACTTTTGTTTGGTGCCAGCTTTCACTTCAGCAGAGCTGGATTCTCACTGATTTCCTATGAAGACCAAAAGACGGAAGAAATTCAGACTCAAAAACTCAATTAAGATCAATGATTAAGAACAGTTTTGTGATGCGTCAGCCTCCGACCCTGTGAAGAGGTGAATGATGTCACCTGTTTACTCCAATGAACAGGTGAACGTCTTCCTGCACCTCAGAGAGAGACCGACCCCCCCACGAGTCGTCTAAACACATTTCAAACGCGCCCATTAAAATCCGAGGACGTGCCTGGCACTCCAACATGCAACATATCACAGTGAAATCAATATTTTATTTCGTGTGAAAAGCTGCGTCGCCGGCGGCGTATTTCTCATTTCACGTGACGGCTCCGGAGAAACAAGCCGAGAGACGAGTTCCCGGGAAAAATACTGTCTATACCATAGACTGTATAAAATATGGACGTAGTGTCCGTGACGTCACCCATAGGTTTCTGAAGAGCAAAAATGAAGCAAATCGTAGTGCGCAGCCATCTTGGAAGCCTACCTCCGGTTACTCCAAATATGGACAAAGAGGTGGAGCGAGGGCGGAGCTGAGGCGGGTCGAATGAACACTATTGGCTGAAAAAAGCCGCTTTATTCGAAATAATCAAACTAGCTACGGCTAACCAGCTACGGTTAAATGCTAAATATCGTTGCTAGCCGGCTAACCCCACGACAATCTCTTTCCCAAACTCAGTGACTAGAATTAGCCGGGGTGACGCCCTTTAGACCGTCAGTGGCTAGTTGTCAATCAAAGTGGCGCCACTTAGATTGACAGCTATGAATTATGCATAATGATGTATGTTGTATATTTTAAACGAACGCCTTATTAAAAAAATTCGCCCCCCCCCAGAGTTATCATGGAGTAGAAAAACAGCTTATGAGACTAGAGCCATGTTTTGAACCAGGCTGTAAATATGTTTTTTTCTGTGGTAAAATCGGACAATTTAACATGGGGCTCAAATGTAATTGACTCCCTTCTGCAGCCTGCTCTAGTGGTTATTCGAGAAACTGCAGCTTTTTTGCACTTCCGCATTGGCTTCATTTTTCAGTGGCGGAGGTTGCCGCTTGGTCTATACATGTGTTTTATAACGATCATATATTTTATGATGTGACGTCCATTGTCTGATACAAAATATGGAAAGCCAAACAGGACATAATTTCTCATTTTCATGTGACTATTAAATAATTATCCAACAAATAAATCATGCAGTATTTCTAAATACTCTTTACCCATAAAATTCCAAAAATATCCAACTTACATTTAACACATTTGCAACAAAATCCTGAGCATGAAACATCTGATGCTTGCAGTTATTTAGCAGCTTTTATTGTGTCTGCTCTCTTCCACATGTGGGTAAAAGATCATTTGTCATGCATCGAACTTGCGGTCGCTCGGATTCGTTCTCGAAGCATCAGCAGGAAGCATCAGATACCCGGAGCCTCCCGCTGGTTCGGTAACAAACGAACACAAAGGGAGGAATTTGTTTGTTGGCTTCCAGCAGCGACTGAAGCAGCAGCATGTTCAGTCTTCACTGACAGACACTGCTGACGTGCACATCGACCCTGACCTGCTGTTTTATCACGAACAATTATGATGTAGTGAAATTTGGCAGCAGGTGTCGTTCAGTCCTCTGTTTACAGCAGCAGTCAGTTCATCCGGCTGTAGCACAAACACACGTTACTTTCACCTGTTTGGCCAAGTTGTAGGAATCTGAGAAGGAATGAGGATGTCACGGGCGACAAAAGTCACATGACGTTTAGAGCTCGGTTTCCACGAAGCAGGAAGTGGGTGCTAGAAAGTCCTGGTTATCCACAGCACATTTCAATCCCAGTTATTACAAATACATTCTGTCTCTGTTTTGCCTGTCTGTAAATTATCATGCACTCGTCAACTGGAGCAGCGGTTTTCAAAGTGTGAGGCGCGCCTCCCCTGGGGGGCGCCAGAGGGCTTCAGGGGAGGCGCGGCGAGTGAAAAAATAAACCTGAAAAGAAAAAAAAGTGTAAACATCTGACAAGAGACAAGATGGATGGATTTTTAGTATCTCAAGTGAAAGTGAGAGAGGGCACAGAGTCTGGGGCGAGCAGAAAACGGAGGAAGTATGACCCTGATTATTTAAAGTTTGGCTTTTCATGTATTGGTCCTGATGATGCTCCGCTGCCACAGAGTGTTATCTGCAAAGAGGTGCTAGCTAACGACAGTATGCCACCATGTAAACTCCGGCGACATATTGAAACCAAGCACCAAAGTTTAACGACAAAGCCACGGGATTTTTTTTAGCGGAAACTTAATGAATTGCGGTCACAGAAGAAAGTCATCGAGGCGTTCGGCACTGTGAATACCAAGGCTACCGAAGCATCATACCGCCTAGCGTTACGCATTGCTGATTTGAGGAATTGCACAAAGAGGCCTTAAATTCAATGTATTCAAAAAGATATTTAAAAACTCTGTTAAAATATGTTAAAAACAGATGCTAAAATGTGTTTTAAAAAAGATGTTAAAACATAAAGATGTTAAAATGTGTTTTAAAAATATTAAAAACATACAGATGTTAAAATGTGTTTTAAAAAGATGTTAAAACATAAAGATGTTAAAATGTGTTTTAAAAGGATGCTGAAAACATACAAATGTTAAAATGTGTTTAAAAAAAATATATGAATCCACACACACAGAGATAAAGATGATTAAAATGTTTTAAAAATAGAGAACATACAAACATGTTTAAGATGTTTACAAAAATAAAGATGTGTGTAGCATTTATTGTTTAACAGCGACAACAATAAGAGTAATAATAGTAATAATAATTAGGGGGAGTAAAGGGGGGGCGGCATGCTTTTGAGTTCTCTTTAGGGAGGCTCGCTATCCCACTTTGAAAACCCCTGAACTAGAGGACACATTCAAATCTGCAGTGAGTGGAATTAGTTCTTTGTAATTGTGGCCAAAATTCCACCAGATTAACGTTGACTCTCTTACACAGGAAGTCGTCTAAAAGCAGCAGTAATGCATGTGTTTCTTATTAGATGAGGCTGATTGTTGACTCCTGACCTTCTTACATAAGAGGCATCAGCCTGTTGTGAAATAGCCACGTCAGCTCGTGCTCATCAAACTGGCTAATCAGGAAATACTGTTCTGCATAGTTCCTCAGTTTGTGACATGATGATGACTCAGCACATTTTAAACCGGTTTTCATGACTCGTGTTCCAAAAACACTGATCACCGAACCACAACAACCCGAGTCGGTTTCTTTATTTGGCCTGGGAGAAGCAGCACCTGAGGCGTCACATTTCTTTAATAACTGCTGTGGTTTATAGAGCTGCGACGTGTCCGGTGATCATTTAATTACAGTGAAGTGATGCTGAGATGAAACGTCAGCTTAAATCATGAGGTGAGTGTCGATGAAGAAAAGAAGAGAAAGAAAGAAAGATTAAAGGCAAAGAAAAGAAGATGGACAGCTGCAGTCTGTACCTTCAGTGTGAGGTTGATTGACAGGTGGAGGCTGAACTGGGCGAGGCTGATTCTCAGCAGCCGGCCTGGTCGTAATGATACTGATTAACTGATGCAATCACACGAAAAGCTCATCGCTCTCCATCAGACGGACGCAGCCGGAGAGATGATATTGATTGAAGGTGAGCGATGAACGGGGCAAGTCTCGAGTGTGAGCTGGATGCAGAGCGGAGCGGGCCGAGGTGTGTAATTCCAGAACCGAATCCTCCTCTCGTCATATTTTAACCTTCCTCATGGCGTCGTCACGGAAACAAAAGGTCAGTTAGATCCACTGGAAGTGTCGGAGCGTCGGGACGGATGGTGACACTCGTCTTCTCAGATCTAGATGAAACGTGACGCTCGAGAATTATCATTGTCAAGTTTTCATGCAGCTTGTTTTTCTGAACTCACTGTGAAATAATTCAAATCCTTTAATGTTTAATGAGACAATTTTAAAATCACGTTCTTGCAGTTGTTTAACGCAAAATTGGCAAATTGTTCCAAATCAGGAAGTGGAGGCTTGAGAATGTTTTTTTTTTTTTTTAAATTACATCCCTTTTTTTTTTTTTTTTTTTTTTAGCATTTTATTCAAAAAAAATTCTGTTCTTAAATTTTCTATAAATCTCCTAAAAAATTGGATGTCAGATCTTGTATTTAAAAGTATTTAAAATATCCAAAGTGACCAACAATTTAAAAAAAAATGGCC
The DNA here is from genome assembly GCA_037975185.1 of Centropyge bicolor. Lineage (NCBI taxonomy): Eukaryota > Metazoa > Chordata > Actinopteri > Pomacanthidae > Centropyge > Centropyge bicolor. The sequence goes on along the minus strand of JBBMOC010001118.1, from coordinate 1,244 downwards.
TTATAAGTCAACAAAAGCAGAAAAAAAACATTAAAAAGTGACCAACAAACTTAAAACAAACTAAAGCTTTTCTCCTCATTTTTTCTGCTCATTCTGTTCCTCACACAGACAAAGACCTCGAGCCCGCCGCTGTAATCGTTCGCTGCGGCTCCAGCCCAGTTACACAATCCCTTTCTTTTGGCAAGGCTCCGCCGCGCCGCTGCCACCGGGCCTGAGCATGCCGCCAAGTTTTTAACACATGCGTTTCCTGGTTCTTGAAGAGTGTGGAGCGGCGGCAGACATCGGCCTCCGGTGCTGATGAATCACATCCGCTGCCAGTTTCCATTTTCCCTCCACTTTCACTCCGAAACGGCGTCTTCCTGATTGACTCATTCTTCAAATGCAAATGGACTCGGTGCTGTTCTGTACATGAGGGAATCAGAAATGATTTTTTTTTTTTTTGCAGAGACAACTTGATTTGAGCTGTTGCACAAACTTTTAATTGCTCTTCGGAGGTTCTCGGCTGAATAGAGCAAACGAGATCAGGTGCAAATTCTGAACTCTTATGGTGTTGAACTAAGCCTCATGTTTCACAAAGATGGACATTTTCTTGACTAATTGCTTGATGTGAGCTGAGCATACAACCTGATGAACTGAACCCCAACAGGGTCTGATCCTATACTTCACTACAGTCTCTGAAAGTGAGCTCGAACAGGCTGCAATGAACCCTCGGACAAACTGTAAGACTGGGAACGTAGGGGGACAAAACCAGTTCTGAGGGGCCTCGAGTCGAAATCTCTTGGTGGGACTAAGTGACTGAGTCCAGAAGAGCTGAGTCTGACTTTTCCTCAGCTGATCTTATCTCAGCTTTTCCTGCTCTGACAAATCAAAAAGCTGCAGACACAACATCCTGACAGTCAAACCTTTGAACAGTTTGGTTGAATGAGATGAATAACTCCTGGTTGCTTCCTCTCTCATTGTCGCTGCTGAAGTGAGACACTGAATATTCTCAGATTTACTTTTACTCAGTGTCGCTTGAAGTCGACTTTTTAGTGAAACTCCCTGGAAGGAACATACAATTTTTGAGACTAATCTCCTTTGAAACTTTCCCTCTGCCGAGATCACGTCTCCGACCTGTGACGCATCACATCTTCCTTCGCTTCCACTGCTTTCGCTGCCCGAGTTATTGTAATGGAGGCCGAGCGGCGGCGGCGGCTGTCGGCTCGTTTATCTCGACTCGTGCGTTTGTCTGGTCGATATATGGA
>JBBMOC010001117.1:0-14448 GCA_037975185.1 Centropyge bicolor | reverse complement strand
ATCGGACATTTTAACATGGGGCTCAAATGTAATTGACTCCCTTCTGCGGCCTGCTCTAGTGGTTATTCGAGGAACTGCAGCTTTTTTGCACTTCCGCATTGGCTTCATTTTTCAGCGCCGGAGGTTGCCTCTTGGTTGCAACAGCTATCAGTGAGATGATGAAAAATCGATAAATAAGAGAACTCCCCTGTTCTCACATCACATCTGCTCTCAGCAAAAGTTGAGCCAGCCTTTACTTTTTTTGCCAGAGGACCATGTGTTTTAACTGAGTTGCAGTGATGAACAGACACTACACAACTGACTGTGCTGTGGCTTTGTGACGTTGCTTGTTCTGATGTGTATGCATTGGTGTCATTTAAGGTTTTCTATTATTAACATGGATGTCAGAATGATGGTATTGTGTGTCATCTCCCTGTGGAGCTCTCTCACCAGGAAGCTGCTCTAGCTGTTCTGCTGTCACTCTGTTATTCCCTGAGAAGCAACGCCACCAGAAACTGCTCTTTTTTTTCTTCTCTAGCCTCTCTTGTCTTCCTCCCCTCTGTCCAACTCTCTGTCTTTTCCCTCTCAATCTGCCTCTCTCTGAGGGGGAAAAAGCTGCTTCCTGCCCCTTTGTCCAGCTGGCACATTGAATAGAAACTCCTGGACAGATTAGCGAGCTCCAGCGCCAGTGCAGAGAGCTGAACAGAGCTGAGAGTCACATCAGAACTGAGGGGAGCTGGGAGGAGAGGGGAAGCCATGCCTGCTTCATGCTGCTTCTGATGTGCAACAAGGCCAGTACTGAACAACCCCGCTGCCTTTGCTTTCCTAAAGCAACTCAGGAGGAGAGCGCATCAGAAGCTCTTTACCAGTCTGACCCTGCAAGCAGAGCTGTTAGTTGCATGTGGGACATTGTATTAGAGTTGAACCTCTTTTCATGAGCTTTTGAAAATAATGATGATTCATTCAGCATTTAACGTTTACCCAAGAATTAAGTTCTTATCAGGGTGTCAGCAGATTACTAACTGCTCTGTTGTCTTTGCTGCTGGACCCACTGACGGGCGAATAAAGCAAAATCTTATCTTATCTCATTTCACAGAGCGACTTTTTTCCTCAAGCTGCAAGAGTCCTCAATTCATCCTTCACAATGCCCTATAAATAATAGTTTACTTTTATGACTTATTTATTCATCCATTTATTCAACCTCATCTTGCATACCGCTGTACAATCCTGTTTTCTAGAATGACAAATAAATAAATCTTGTACTTTGCAATGGCTTACAGAATAGTAATGACAGCATTAGTATGTTCATATTCATATCCAGATGCAAGTTTTCCTGAAAAATATCTTTAGCTTGTTGCACTTGTCACCATTGGTACAACATGCTTATATTCCAGACTATAAAGAGCAGTGTAAAAATGAGTACATGCAAACATTTCTGTTTTCTGTGGTGTGCTTATTTTTTTTTCATTAAACCTCTGGTCTCATTTGTGTTATAGGGCCCAATAAGCACAACGGGCTTTCATTGACTAGTCCAGGCCTGTGAATGAAGCAGCCACTGAGGTGCTGGATGAGTCTCTCTTACAGTCCAGTAGTAGTCTTCCTACTAAGTCAGAATCTGTTTATCTTCCTCACTGATCCGTGTGTAATTGTAAGGCTGTTTGCCTATCTGTCCTGCTGTCTCTCCTGTTGTTGTTGTACTTCTCTAAGCTTGCGGGCTGTATGTGTGTGTTGTGTGTAATAACATCGTGCAGTGTGTGTGTGTGTGTGTCCAGATAAGACTGTCTGACAGGCTTAGGATTGACCGCCTTGCCTACTGACCTTGCAGAAGGGAGTGAGTGAAGGAAGGCTTTGGTCTTGTTAATCTTCTGGCTTAACCAGATGCGCTAATACACACCAAGCACACACATTCACTCATACACACACTGTTTCAATGTGTTGACCCATGTGTATGGAACATACTCTTTTTTTCCTTGTGTCAACTTAATCACTGTTATACACAGCTCTGAATTTATCATAATGGCTAAGAGTGAAGAATTTCAGTTTCACCCAGCTACTGTTACTGTTTCACCATTCAGAGTGATCTGTAGAAGAGAAAAGAGCAAACTGGTTTTTAATGTGACAGGGAAGCTAGTGAAAGCCTAAATCACACCAACCCCAGCCAGAACCACAGGCCTACCAACCACAGAACTTCGTGGCACGTGGCAATTGTGTGGCTGTAATTTAATTCCTCATTTTGAATTTCAATTCTCTCAAACTATCTATCTACTACTGTTCTCCATGTTGCCCAACATTGACACTTGATCTGTAATGGAGAGGTTGAAGGAGTGAGGTTTTCAAGTGGCTGCAGAAATATGTGATTTTGAGAAAGCAACTTTCATTTTGTTGACCTGCAGCTCCCTGAAAGGATTTCAAAATTTTTACTTTCAAGACCTACTCAGGCCTACTGAACACAAGTAAAGTCTTTAAAACCATACAGTAGATTATGTAAATCATCACAGTTCTTAACATATTTTGTCTCAGGAAATGCAATAATCCTGAAGTGGTTAAAAGCTTTAAGATATGATAAGCTATCCTCATGTTCTTGAGAGCTGGCTTTCTCTATTGGCTTTTCCCACAAAATCAAGTGAAATCTAGAGTTCAAAGTGTGATTATGCTAAGACATTTTATTATGATGGCTAAAAGGGATTCTAGGGTCTTTCACGTGTTTTCATTTTCTGAAACATTTAATCTTGGCTGTGGTTATTTGAAAGTTTTATTGTAGCAAGAAGTTGATCCAATCACACGGAATGATACAGCCATTAAGTCAGTGAAGTTTTTACATTTGTCAACATGCAGCATTTTGAGCCCGGATTGGCTCTTTGTCAGGTTCAGAGGAGCATTTTGACGTGCAGTTGAAGGAAAGACACAGGTGTGCTTGGTAACATTCATTTTGCCTGCATTCCATTCAAGTATGTCAGTTCCAGTGCCGTGGTATTGCATTTAATGGTTCACTAGTATGGTTTAATGGGACGGTTCAATGACGCAGAGCCATGGGTCTTGTTATTAGTTCCACCCTTCATTCCACCCTTCGTCTATTAAACAACCATTGCACGGACAAACAAGACTGATGAGCATTTACTGTATGAAAAGGACCTTTTTAACAGCTTGAAATCGGATCAAGTATCTGCAGTATTTCTTACCCAAAATGGAAAAATGTACCATAAGTCTATCCTGGCATATCTTCCAAGAACAAGAACACAAGAAATCAGTCTAATACAATTTCACAAAGTATGACCTCACAGTCTGTTGAGTTGAACCAGAACCTCTGTCACATGAATTAACCTTAACAATGGCACTACCTTACTTGTTTTAAGGGTACTCCAATGATGTTAACTTGAGCCCCCAATGAATGACGTAGACTATCTTGCAGCCTTGGGCATGGTGAGATTGAATTCTCGGACTCACAGTTGGGTTCAGGATGAGGAGATCGGACATCTAGAAGGGGCTTTATTTTGAAAGGAGCCTGTCAAGGTGTGTCCAGCATCTGATGAGGATTCCCTGTGGAGGCCTACCTCTGGATGTACTCTGGCAAGTCCAGTGTGGCAGTGATCCTGAGGCAAGCGCAGAACACGTTAAAGGGATTATATGTCCCATCTGGCCTGTGAACATCCCAAGAGGAAGTGGTTAGATAGACTGACATATGGGCAAATTAACAGCGGAAAATAGATGGGTGGACGAATGTGCTGTCATACTGCTACATTGTACAGGTGTTCTTTTTATTGTGTCCACACGCCCTATAATGCAGTATGGGTGAAACACAGCTGTGCTTTGTGGTCATAAAAACGTCATTAACTGGTTATTCTTGCTGCCTGTGCAGTTTCTCCTGTGCCATGCTCCAGGAGTGTCAAATCCAGGAATGACAAGTTCCTGCTTGTGTCCTTTTGCAGAAAAATGTTCCCATGTCGCCGAAATTCATGGCGTCATTTCTTCATTGCAGCTGCTTAATTCCTCCCTCTTCACCTTGGATATCACGCAACATTCATGCACTTAATTTTGAGCCCTCTTTATTGTTTTCATCATCAGATACATCCTTGATTATATTGTCACTCTTTGGCTGTTTGATACCATAGACTGTATAAAATATGGACGTAGTGTCCGTGACGTCACCCATAGCTTTCTGAAGAGCAAAAATGAAGCAAATCGTAGTGCGTAGCCATCTTGGTAGCCTACCTCCGGTTACTCCATATGTATATGGACAAAGAGGTGGAGCGAGGGCGGAGCTGAGGCGGGTCGAATGAACGCTATTGGCTGAAAAAGGCAGCTGAAAAAAGCCGCTTTATTCGAAATAATCAAACTAGCTACAGCTAACCAGCTAGGTTAAATGCTAAATATCGTTGCTAGCCTGCTAACCCCACGACGATCTCTTTCCCAAACTCAGTGACTAGAATTAGCCGGGGTGACGCCCTTTAGACCGTCAGTGAACGTCAGTGGCTAGTTGTCAATCAAAGTGGCGCCACTTAGATTGACAGCTATGAATTGTGCATAATGATGTATGCTGTATATTTTAAACGAACGCCTTATAAAAAAATTCGCCCCCCTCAGAGTTGTCATGGAGTAGAAAAACAGCTTATGAGACTAGAGCCATGTTTTGAACCAGGCAGTAAATATGTTTTTTTCTGTCGTAAAATCGGACATTTTAACATGGGGCTCAAATGTAATTGACTCCCTTCTGCAGCCTGCTCTAGTGGTTATTCGAGGAACTGCAGCTTTTTTGCACTTCCGCATTGGCTTCATTTTTCAGCGGCGGAGGTTGCCGCTTGTTTGATACTCGTCAAAGAGGACACAAACTTGTCTTTAAGCAGGACAGCTGAAAGTTACAGAATGATGTCAAAGTCTGTAGTGTGATGTCTGATCTCTGCCCTAGATCTGTGGTCAGTTCAGTATGTATTAAGCCGCCCATGATGCAGCAGGACAGGCCTCATCATTATTGCTGGATAGCAGCCTGTTTACAAACCTACTTCTCAAAGACTCCTCATCGCCTCTGGGCGTGACCCTCAGTACGGTCACTGTGTGCATGCTTGTGTGGATGGGGTCGTGCACGTGTGCATGTTTATGCATGCTTAGTCGAAGCACTGCAGGCAAGTCTCTCCCTCTCCTTTCTCATTCTTTAACTTTGCTCTGCTCTGGTTCTCTGCATCTCTATTTTGAGATGCACATGTCTGCTGTGACCCAGCACGTGTCCATTCTGTCAGATTTAGTCTCAGGCTCGGCAGATCGCAGCGGAACACTCACTCTCTAATTTTAAAAAACCCGAGGAAAGTGGGTTGTGTCCCTCTAAGGCTCCTGTAGCCAGCCCATGTGGGCCACCAGTGCTGACACAGTTCAGGTTGGATTCGGACTCTTCCATGGATTCTGCTAGACTTGCAGATTGTTATCTTCCTTTGACCTTTGCCCCCTGTTTCAGCCAGTCTCATTTGGCTTCAACAATGGAGAATTATCTTGTCCAACAGTCTGGTCTTCAGCAAACACAACTTGCACACATGCACCGCCTGTCTGTGACTTAGCTGTTCTCTCCTCTATGCCTGTATGTTCCCCAGATGTCTCATTTCACACTTTCTGGTGCAGGCCTCACACATGCCTGTTAGATGTGTGTGTGTGTGTTGGGTGCTAGTTTGTTGGCCTGTCAGGATGTGAGGGGGCCAGCTGCTGCCTCAGGGCTGAGAGAGAGGGAGACAGAATGAGAGAAAAAGAGGGAGGAATGTCAGGAATCCCATGGGAAACCCTCTGTGGCCATTTGTATGTTTGTTTTTCTGTCTCTCACAGTCCAGCTTGCTATACTTCTTTCAATATGTTCATGTTTAATACTTTCAATCTGTACATTAATCGTGCAATGAGTTAGCATCAGCAGGCCAGTCAGATTCCTGGTGTACCAGTCGTACTGCCCATTGATTGCGTCTTTTCAGGGACACTTGTTGAGAACAAGATCGCTTTTGCAAAATACACAATAAGAGTCCCTCAGGAGAATGAATGTTTCTGTCCGATCATTCATTTCCCACTTCATAAGAAAGTTGGGTACTTGTGTGAACTAAAGCTAACATATCCTGTGATCTGGTGCAAAGGGTATTTGATTTGAATAACGGATTTCTTTATCAGAGATTTATCTGGTCAGTAAACCAGTTGAGGTCAAATAATCTTTAAAACATGTACCATCTCCAAGCACTGTGGTTGTGGTTTCAAAGAATAAAAGAATAATGTATAGATGCAGGCTTCCACCAAACAAACGTTTGGACTAGATGAAGAGATGGTGTTATCATTTTCTTAATAACAGACAGAAATTGAGGGAAAGGACTGTGTGCAATGCATCTACTGGCTTACATGTGCTCTCCAAGGTTTTCATTTTTTTTAGTGTTGTGGGTCATGGTTAATCATGTTGAAATGACAAAAATGGACCACAGGAAAAACATCATGCCCCACAAATGATGCAGTCTCCAACAAGACCAACACATAACAAGTCTTGTTTAGTCTGTATGTGTCACACCATCTGGGATCGGCCTGCATTGAAATATATTTATTTGATATATTTATATATAAAAATATATATATATATATGACGTTATTATTATATATCATCTTTGGACTTTTTTTTTCAGTTCAACAACAAAAAAATATGAGTCTGAAGAAGCATATAAAGTATCCTGTATTAATGTGGGGCATAACAGTGACTATAGGACAGGAAATAGGACAGAATGGAATATGGTTGAAGGCTGAGTGACAGAGACAGAGTTATGGAGAGATGGACTGATGGCTCACTGAGAGAGAGGAAGAGAAGCAGCAGGGATGAGCTGGAAGGGTCAGCCATCCATCACTGCCTTTCAGGTCATTAGTCTATTCACAGAGAGCTGGCACTGCGCTTCCACTTGTCATGTGGAACCAATATTTAATTAAAGCTGAACGAGAGAGGCTAATTGGGACGAACCTGGCCTCGGGGGGGGTTCAGACTACTGCAGTGACTGAGTGAAGCATCCGTCACAATGTGGGCCCTGTTTGTCAGAGAAACTAACCTGGCAACTTTAGCTCCAAGTCCTCCAGTTCAGCTGTACAGCCATTCATAACCAACCATTCAGTTTTTTTTTTACAGTGTTTAATTTGATAAAATGTTAATTTGTATAATTATTTGTTCCTCTAAACGTAGATCATAATGCTGCTTAGCTATGTATCCTGTTGAAGAATGCACCTCGACCATTCTAATTTAAGTCATGCTCTAGCTGGGGTAACAGCTTAGTCAACAAGCAAACAATCAATTGTCAGTTTTGAAAAAAAAGTTTGGTCATGACATTTCCTCCGTACAAGTGCCATTGAACAGCGGCACTAAATATCATCTATCGACAACTTTGATTGAAACATATTGGCATTGACCACCATGTGACACTGAGGTCACATGGTGGATAGAAAGACATGCAGAGATTGGCTGTCAGCTCCTAACTGCTGTGTTTGTGCCATAGATTACAGTGTTTGTAAAACCCGTCTGGTTCAATTAGGACAGCCAGCCTGATGTTTGCTGAGGATCCTCGGAGATGTTTAATCAGTGGTATGTTTAGAGGGGCTCTGTCCATTGTTTGATCAGGACCCAGGACCTGTGGCTGAGGGTGTTTAGATTGTTTCAGACGTCTGTCTAGACTTTTGGGATGACAGATCTCACTATCACATCTGCTCCACAGACATGACTGGGCAAGCCTGCTTCAGCAAAACCACAGATGGAGCCTGTCAGAAACAGAAACCGAAACCTTTGACCCCTGACTGTCTGCCCTGAAATGGCACTAGGACCTTCCACACAGGTGAAGAAATCTGGGGAGGTTCATGCAAAAGATACTTAAAAATGTCTGGAAGACATAGGGCAGCACGGTCAGAATGTAGGGCGGCTCCTCTCAGTCAAATATGTTCTTCTTCTTCTGCCAACAAGTTTGATGTTTGAGAAAATGTATCAGAACAAATAATCGCTCACCTGTGTAAATAGGTGTCAGTATCGGTGAGTATCTTCAGGCAAGGTATCATGAGATAGCTCATAAAATATATTTTACTTAACTTTTTATTGGTTAATATAACATGATGTTGATCTTTTTCATATAAGATTTGCAATCCCAGTGTATTTAACTTTGTGACTCTAAAGCAGGGGTGAGGAACATCTGGCCTCTGGGCAGTATGTGGCCTAAGGGAGCGCTTGATCTGGCCCATGAGGCAATTTATAAATTCAAGAAAGACACCCAAGCAGACAACAAATCTCTAGACAGCAGTTTCTTTTTTTCTGTGATAAAAGAAAAGAGTAGACTAGTAGTCCTTCTGGGCACTCCCTTCCTTTATGCCTGTCCTGGTTACTCTGAGGGTGGAGGCAACACGCATGTAGCGGTCGATTGATGACATGCTTCATGGGGACTGTCAAGAAAAGCTTAGTAAATGCAGAATGTCAGAAATGGACAAAGGTACTCACAGTGACAGAAATGGCCAATCTCCATCACCATGCCAGCTTAGAAACATGCTAACCTTGTTGCAACTACAAGTGCACTTGGATAAAGTTAATGCTTTTTAGTGGACGTTGCTTGCAGCTTTCAAATACGGCATCCTGACAGAGGCAGTGTTATGTAGGTTTTGTGGTGAGCGAGCTAATAGCAAAGAAGCTTCTTCAGAACCCTGAAACCTGCCGTGGAGCTCAGCCGTAGCAAGTGGCTGTGTGATTTCGCCATCATGGTGGAAATTACCAAGTACCTCTCAGAGCTTAACGTCAAGTTTCAAGGTCCCAACCAGCTTGTCAGCTCTTCATTCAGATGTGAAATCATTTCAGTGGAAGTGGTCTGAATGTGCTGGTGAGTGTGCCAAACTTCTTCAGGTGTTTGGTGAGAGGTTTCAGGACACGCAAAGCAAAAAAACAAAAGGAAAAGATACTTCCATACATCTGATGCGTCACCAGAGAAGCATTTGCAGCCATTGCGTTAGAGCTTAGTGCGATATGTGGTCAATAATTTAATATGGCACTTGAAGGATGTTATAAAAATTGAAATAGCCCTTGACAGGAAAAAGGTTCCCGCCCCTGGTGAAGTAAAATAGCTCATGATGCATCTGTGTTCCGTCTGGGACTCCCAGCCATGACTGGGGCTGAATATTGTTGTTGTAGGAAAGTAATGTCTCATCGTTAGTCCTAGTCTGTATTCCAGAATGCTCTTAGTTGTTGCTAAAAGCTTATGTAGAACTTATCAGTATTTTTATATAATTTTACAACCCAGATTTCAGAGTTACACCACTGTCTAAGAGACAGTAAGACACAAATAGAATGCAATCATTTGCAAACAAAGTATATTTACAATGGTTTTACAAAATGTTCCAGAGCCCATGTAGTAATATCCTTTATAATAACTTTTTTAAAAAAAAATTTGCCTTCAAACTCAAAATAAGCATATGTGGAAAAAAAAAACTAATGAAGTGAAGGAAAATATAAAATATATTGTATTTCTTTTCTACTGTGTAAATGTCATAAACATGCTTTCAAACACGTCCACTTTATAACAAACTGACAATATATCAGTGCTCTGCTGCTTTACTACTACTGCTACTACTGCTGCTTTTTCATCAGATTTTTATTATGTGAAAGCTATCTATAGGACTCATTTACTGTTATTCAAGCAAAGGGATGACAGCAGATATTTAAAGTATTTCAACAGTTAATCTATCACTGGAATAAGCGTTCAGTTGTTTTTCTAGCTGGGGTGCATGATCAGGCAGCAGCCTCCATTTGAGTGCAGCCATTGTCAGGATAGACTTTTAACTTTATCTTTTGTTGATTGTTTTACTGGGTTCACATCAGTGACAGGAACATACCATAAAATCTATTGAAGGACACACATACCCAAATACACTCACTTAACCCCTCCCCTCCACATTTTGATAACCTTCCCTCCTTTGCAGGGCTGGGGGCAATTTACCCAGCACTGAAGAGGAGGAGGAGGAGGGTTCATACATCTGTGCTATCTCGTCATGAAATGGCCTTTGTGTATTGTGCGTGCACGTGCTTGACCTCTAACTCCAAACAGTCCATCAACCGGGTGAATGGGCCGTTGTCTGACTGCCAAGGCTGCAGGAGACACTGAGACGATGTGTGCTCACATCACATAACTCAGACAGGGACAGAATATCATCCATAACTGAGCAAACATACACAGGGGGCAGACCCAGGGGTTAAGAAGGGGTGAAGACTGGAATCCACTGGGGCTTCACACCAAGTTGACACGGACTGATGAAATACACAGATGTCCTGTGGAGAGTATGAATGAAACTCCCAGCAGACCTATTTTTATACGTAGAATGAATATAACACAAAGAGTATGAAGAATAAATAAGTCAGTAGAGATGTTATAAGCTGATCCAGGCATTTTATCAGTGGATCAGCTTCTGTGTTTTGTCCACCTCAGCGTGCCAGTGTTGCAGCACTGTTATCACTTACAGCTGGCCTCTACACTGCAAGCAGTTCACTCCAAATGACTGTGAAAACTTGCTGTAAGCGAAAGTTGACGGCAGAATAAATGTATGCTAGTTATAAACGGGTTTGTGTGCTCTTTGCAAGTTGGTGTTCTAAACTGCAAACCTTTCTAATCCTCCCTTGAGTTTGTTCCATTCATCCTGGTTGGTGTTTCCATCCCACCTCAGGCCGATGTACAGAATGCTCAGTGCATGCTCACAGACCAGACACTGTGTGTGGACAAACCTGGACTCCCTATATTTGGGGAGTTCCTGCCTAAGAGGACCGTTGTTAACATTACAGACAATTAAATGTCCAACCAAGGAGGATAATATTTTCACTCACTGACTATTGTACTGTCCCCTTAGCTCCACTGGGACACTCTGACTGTCTTTGTCCACCTGATTCCTTCATACAAGCTGAAACTAAAGCTCTGTAAACCTGAAATGGTTGCGTTTGGATTTTTGTAGCATCCTTTAATAGCCATACTAAATTATTGAACACATAATAACACGCAATAACCTCTAATGTGATGGATGGATGGATGCTGGAACTCTGGCGAGGCATCTGATGTCAGATTGTAGTTAGTGATGATGATGCTACTTGCAGCTGGTGTTTCCAGCTTTAGGTCAGTCAGTCTTGAGCAGAACAGAGTCGTTGCAAGTCATTTCTGCAAAGGACTGCTTGTTGTTGCACTTTGAGTTCATTGTTGCTTTGTAGCTTGATGATTTCATGCTTATGTGTTCCAAAATCTTGAAAGAGTTTTGCATACTCAGCATATTCAGAGGCAGACACCCCCCACCCCTGATTTGGAGAGAGGAGCCACTGCAAATCCATATAATGTTGATGGAAGTAGTCTCTTCCAGGATGACAGTGGCCCATCCTTGGGGTACAAGGGGTCACTGAATGGTTTGATGAATTTACAAATACTGTTAATCATATGCTATGCCTTCCCAGCAGCAGATCTCAACCCAGTTGAACACCAATGAGAGATTTGGAACGATGTGTGAGACAGCGCTCTCTACCACCATCATCGAAGCAAATGAGTGAACACCTTATGTTGGTTGGCATTATGTTGGTTTTCTCTCTTTAAAATGTCATCCGTCTGTACATGTTTAATCAACATTTAGGTAAATATAAGACATCTGCTCAGTAATTATGCAGCCTTTGCAAGCCTTGCAGAAATTATGTTTCTTTGAACTGGCGTGTTCCTTAATGCTAACCTCGCAGTAAAACAGCCTGAGCAGGAGCACCTTAAAACCTTACGAAGCCCACCAGACACAGGCACACCAGATTTGTCATTTGTCCGATTTTTGGAAAATTGCTCATCAGTCTAGAATTACTGGAGCAAAACTCATTTCGTTTTGAAATGGATAACCTCCAGCTTTCTGCTTTTAGGCTACACACAGATGCTGTATGATGAGCAGTACAGCTTGGCAACGCTACACACATTTTCCTTAGCTGTCGAGAGCAGCTTGATTTGTTTGACTGAATGCAGCAATGCCTCTGCCTGTTTGTAACATGGATATTCAAAGTACAAAATGTATTTTACTTTAGTGCACAGTGTGCTACATTGCTGCATAGAAGACATACATATCACAGCAAAGCATACACAATAAGTAGCATAAGAGTAAACTATGTAAATGCTTAATAGATTAACTATGGGCTCTACATCTTAGAAATGCTTGAAGTAGTACCTTCATCATTTTCATGTTACCAGAGTTGTTAATAGTGAGGTTGATTCACTAGGTATTCTGTTGGCTGGGATGGTGTTCAAGCTGGAGGCGTTGCTATGTCACACAAGATTAATATGACATCAAACAGAGAGGTAAATATGATTGACTTTTTGAGCACACGTTTTCTGATAGATGATGAAAGAGAAAAAAAGGGAGGGTGGTCCTTTCTCGTACCTTGGGAGGCTCTAGGCCAGGGGTATTCAACTAAAATTTAAAGAGGTCCAGTTGGAGGAAATATCTTGAAGCAAAGATCCAGAAGATCATAATGTCTAACTATTTAATGTGATATATATTTAAGTAGCCTAGTAGTTGTATCAACATCTGCATGTATTCGATACCTGACTGTCAAATCAAATGAATTCAGGACAATTTAAAAAACTTTTTGACAATATTTATTGTCAACTAACATAGAACTGAACAGATGTAAGACTGCTGTTGACTACTGTTTCCTCATTTACTAAATAAAAAATGGCTGCATTTCAAAATAAGAGAAAATAAATACAATGTGAAAATTGTGCATGCTCAAACATAGCGCTTAACTTCACAAAAATAAAATAAATCTTTCTTTTTCTTTCTACCATGTCTTCATGCATAACTTGCCTCTAACTTTCTCATCTGTCTGCACTGTAGAGTCGCAATATTTACCGCCTGCAATGCGCAGACTTGATTGGCTGAGTGGTGTCATGTGGAATGGTTTAACTCGCATGTAATTGGTCTCTGCGTTTCCTTATCCACTAAACCACTACTGTAAAGACTACAAAAGCTGGGCTGGGTTAAAATAGAAGCGACCCGTCAGGTTTTAAGTATGGGACAGCTTCTGGGTCCAGACCCGGACCGCGGTCCGCCTGTTAGTGACCTCTGCTCTAGACCAACCAGGCCCACATATCCTATGTTGGAAAGCCTTGAAAAATTGCATTTTGCATAATACACTATAACCCCCCCTCAAGCTACTGTTTCCATCCTGCAGTGGTGTTTGGTCACAAATTGCCGGGGTAATGGTAGCCTCAGATTTTCAAAGGCTGAAAAGCGGCATGATGGTGTAGTCGGAGTCAGGCAGAGGTCTTACTAGGACAAACAGCCCTTCTCCCCTCCAACCAAACACCCCTCCAACACTTTTCATGAGACACGAGCCAGATGCTCAGCCATTAATCACAGCATTGTGTGTGTGTGTGAGAGAGCGTATGCAAAGTGTATGTTTGGACAGGCCGTGCTCTTTGTCGAGTAAATGTTAACTGTGTGTTTGTGTGACTGCCCCTAACATCAGCACGGGAGCAGAGAATGGAAAGTTGGCGAGGTACGGAGAGAAATGGCAAGATTTATATGTAAGGGAAGTGTTTCGTGAAAGGAATGAAGGAAGAGTGGATGAACGGGGACGGTGAAGGAGAGCGTGAGCAGGAGGTGAAGAGGAAATGTTTTATCCCCTTTTTCTGAAAGCTTTTCTTGCTGGCAGACAGACTACTGACCTTTTCCCTCACAGACAATGAATCTTTCTCCTTTTCTTCTCCAGCGCCATCCCTCCAGGCCCTGTGTGTGTGGACGTGTATTCCTCCTGTTGTGGGGACATAAATCTGTTCAGTCACATTGTTGGGACTTGCCTTCCTTTTGGGGACCAAATGCAAGTAGGGTTAGGGTATGGGTTTGGGTCAGGGTAAGTCTGCAGGAATTAATCTAAGTCCGTGTACAATATCCTCTGAAGTGATCTGAAATGAGTAAAGGTTAACCCACACACAAGTAGGTTAGGGTTAGGGTCTGTGTGTGTGTGCAACCATGTGACCAGCAAGCCATAAATGCTGTGCTCATGTCAAATATGAATGCTGGATTTTTATTGCCTTGCCACAAAATGGAGATAGCATTAAATTAATTCTTATCTAGTTATATATTTACCTTTGTCAAATGTGTGTGTGTGTGTCCTCAGGTGAGTCTGGGCTTGGGAAATCTACACTCATCAACTCTCTGTTCCTGACTGACCTGTACTCCAAGGACTACCCTGGGCCCTCCCAGCGCATCAAGAAGACTGTGCAGGTGAGGCTATTCACCTTCAAAGCCGATTACACTCATTTGGCATCACACCTGATTTCCAAGTTTAGTTCATGTATTACAATAACGTTTGAGTTGCAAGTAGGTCAGGTGTTCAGATATTACACCAGACACCTTATGAGTTTTATCTGCCCTACCTCCTCAAAGTACATTCTCCAGCAAAGACTCATTGGAAGTAATAGGAACACAGAGCATGCAGATTGAGTAGCAGAG
>JBBMOC010001116.1:0-14451 GCA_037975185.1 Centropyge bicolor | reverse complement strand
TCTGCTGTTGTGATGATGAGGGTCACGCTGGCTGTGCTGTGGGTTTGTCCACAGTGTCAGCAGAGGCTTCAGGAGTGGATGTGACACACAAAGAGGTTAATAGAGACACAGCTGGCCACACCACTCACATGCTGTGTCTGTTCTGTGGATTGGAGTTTCACATTATGACACATGTTGTGCATGGCTGTTTCATACTTTGAAGCCAGAGTTGCTAAAGTGAACTATCTTGATCATGGTGAAATGGAGAAGTTCTAACAGGACGACACACACACACAAATCTTGTCTTGAATCACAAAACATCCAGATTCTTAAACTCAGAATATTATCAACTAACAACAAACCTAACTGTTCAAAACAGCAAACTGTGAACTGTTGACAGTCACAGGTCACAGAGTTTGGATCCTGGATGAACATGATGGAGTCAAGCTGCTGCTTGACAGAAGATCTTTCACCACATAGTTTTTTATGTGACTATCTGTGAGTGTGAGCGTGTGCATGAGTGATACTTTGCAGCTGGTGTGTGTGTTATTATAAATGTCCTTAACTTCCTCTGTGTTTGTGGCCGTCTCACCCTCCATCTTTGAAGCTCAGATCTTTGAGATATCAACTCCATTTTGTATTTGCATACAGGCGGCTCTTTTTCAAACACTGTGGAAGACCACACACACACACACACACACACACACACACACACACACACACACACTGAGACTCATTGCCAGATGTTCCTCAGCTGGATAAAGACTCCCTCCACTGAAGCAGCTGACTGGCATTAACAGCCTGCAGCCGTGGTCGAGGACAAGGAGCAGCCTGTGACAGCAGGAGAGGCAGGATGGGAACAGTGAGGGAGCAAAGAGCCAGAATCTGTCCCAAAGGTCAGACACAAAACTGACACAGACAGAGATGGAGGTTTAATATGACACAGAGAGGATGAGAGAATTCAGTTTGCAGCAGGTTTCACTCACATGTTTCATTGATGTTTGTAGCTTTATAATAAGAGGTTTCAGTACATACAGATGTTTTATGCTGAATTCTCAAGCAGAAATGAGTGTGTTGAATCTTCACTGTCTTTAACTGAATCAGTGACTTTCATCATAGCGCCCCTCACTGGTGACTGACAGCTCTGACATTCAACTATAACAGTGTTTTACTTCCTGGTTTGATCAAAGACCATGAAATCAGAAACAGGAACCATCATCATGTGATTCAGCTGTCTGGTTTCTGAGCTCTTATAAGTTCACATACAAACATTGTAGCGACTGAACGACCGACTGATCAGGAATCATAACCCCACTCAATATTTGATAAGGTTGAAATAACAAATCTACTGTCATCACATGTAAGCTGATGAGGCAGCAGCAGGTTTGTCCACCTTGAGTATCTTTTCATTCACTGACAGTTCCTGACTCTGCACTCAGACACATACAGGAACATCTTCATCAGTTACAAGCTCGTCTTTTACCATGGGCCCTGCTGAGCTCTTTGTCTTTCTCTGCGAGGAGCTCCTTCAGCTGGCTGACTCTTTCTTCCACCTTTCCTCTGTGTTCTCTCTCCACAACCTCCTGGAGTCTTTCATCTGGAGCAAAGAGGCTCTCGTCCTTTCAGATTCCTCTTTCTGAGCATGGAGGCTCAGCTGAAGAGAGATGATCTGCTCGTCTCTCTTTGGCGAGGCCTCCTCTACCTTCTTGTGCTCTGTCATCATTTCTCTCCAGCTGGTAAGAGTTTCATTTGTTAAATGATGTAATTGAGATAATGTATATTGATATTGATATAATTTACTGCCTTCAGTTTTAAAGCCAGCTTGAGATTATAGTAATACTAACTCTGCTCCATACAGGCCAGTGCAAATAGCTCACAGTCATCTTGTCTCTTCAGTATTATTAAGGAATAAATTCACTGTCTTGTGCAAACTCTTCATTCAGCCTCTGTTTCATGTCTCTAATGCTGCCACCCCAGGGCTCTGTTGGATTACATGTTTTCACAGCCACTCAATGAGCTTTTACACTTCATTCCAACAAGAACAATGAGGCCTCTGGACTCCATCACACATCCTATATTTAGACACAGTGACTGGGAAACTCCTGTCGTATATCTTATCCTTATCGTGGAGGAGTTAGTCCGTAAATCCACTTTGGTGATAAAAAATAAATCCACAGGAGACAAAAGTTTGGAGCAATGAAGACTTTATGCCGGCATAAAGGAGCGCTTGTTCAAAAATGAACACAGGTCACATCCGAAGAGCACTGAGGAAAAATGGCCTGTGCAACAGGTTTTATACCCCTAAATTTCCACGCCTTTGAACAGACTCCTAGATAGTTCATAGGATAAAACACTTTACATTATCATATCACCTTCCAATTCATTGGCTAGTTACCTTACACCATTAATTCGCATTTTTTAATATTCATTTTCTTTGTTCTTGCTGGAGTTTCTGGTACTTTTCCATAGGGGTTTCCCCTTTTTCTCCTTGGGATTTTCCCTTTTTCTCTTGTCTAACTGCTAGCATTTTTAGTTTCTTACCATTGCTTGTTACATTTTCCAAGATAATAAAGGATTATTTCAATTTTGAGTAAATATGCCCGTGCTCACACTAACTACACTATGAGTGATTTCAAACACACACAAGATTATATTTGTCACACAAAATTCATTCCAGTATATGTTCCCTCTTATCCACATTTCAGTTACTAATTGATCCAGTCACCTTAGTAATCCCTTGATTCTGAACAAACATAAGTCATAGAACACAAGACAACCTATCAATTTAGTCTAACTTCTAATATTACTTTTAAATTCAAAGATATATGTTTCAGCACTCCTTTATTGCATTATTGCATTTCTTAACCATAAGCACAGTTAAATCATAACATATTGATTAGAGTAAATGTAGCTTTAATCATAAAATTGGTCGCTTTTCAGAAAAATTACACTACACTCCCTGCATGTTCATATTGTAGTATGGTCACAGTGGTTTACACAGAGACACCTTCAGTAAATAATGAATAAACCTGCAGGTCTGGTGGAAATGAGCCTTGTGATTCGACTGATTTATAATAAGTTGATTCTCTGCAGCTGTTTGATAGAAGAGGATCAACTCATGACTCGCTCATCTGGTCACTTTTGTAACTGACTTTAGCCAGTGGCATGTTGAGGTCATTTTAAAAACCATTTTGAAAAATTGAACATCTTTTATTCAGATGCAAGTCATTCCACTAAATCCTTTTGTGCCAACTGAGTGGTTTGTTCGAGTGTGTGTGGAGGAGACAGAGGAGACACTCAGCAGTCTGTTATTTTATTTTATTTGCAGTCTGTGGATGTTTGAGAGAACAGAAGAAGCTGCACAAAAATATCTCATCTGACAACTTGTTGGGAATTTTCTGGAGATCAGTGTTGTCCTGAGGGCAGGAGGTTTCCCTGTTGCCTCTGAGAAAGAGTGACTGTGTTTGATTGTTGGATCAACACTAAGATACTGAAGAGTGGTCTGACAACGACTGGACACCAGCAGCACTGGGAATTGAACCTACATCCATTTGAAGACAGGAGCTTCTTGAACAGACTTGACAAGCTGCCACTCCAGTCTGCTTCTCCCACAACAGGAGCAAATACTGTCAGTTCAGTGATGATCACATTTGGATTGTTCAGTCTGTAAATCTGAGTTGATCCTTTTGGTCCTGGTCGATCCTGCTGCTGAACGTTTGCACAGTCGTCTGAATCTGCTGAAAACAAGTGTCTCACAGCTTCTCTTCCTCCAGTGTCTTTCAGGATTTCCCATGTGTTTGGGTTCAGGTGTGTAACCAGTTCTCAGATCACTTCATCGGCTTCTATGAGACTTTAGTATTGACTCCAGGCCTCTGCTTCTTGTGTTTAAAGCACTAAATGCTCTGGCTCCACAGCACCTCTCAGACCTGCTCAGTGTTATGAGCCAAACAGGTCTCTCAGGTCGTCTCACACAGGCCTGTTTCAAGGATTAAAGTGAAGTCTGGGGAAGCCTCTTTGACGTTTAATGCTGCCGTCTCTGGAGCAGTTTGCCAGATGACCTCAGATGTGCTCCAGTGTGGACCTCATTTAATAGAAAGCTTAAAATGATGCTTCTCTCCTCGACTTGTAACCAGCTTCTTCTGCGCCTTTTCATGATGTTTGACAAAGATTATATATTTGTGTGTGAGAGAGTTTTGGTCGATGAGTCAACGATTTAATCCTTTTTTTGTCGTCTGTTTTCAGGCAAATCACACTGAGATATGAATTGACACAATTTTATCTTGATCCTCCTCTTCAGTCTCTCAATCATGCAAAGCTCTACAGAGCTCTTGTCCAGACAGCAGTCTAATCATCCCAGCGACGTCTGCACAGGCGTCGGCCATCACTGGACTTGTTCATGCATTGAGACATGATTTCCAGCTCCCTGCTGTGTGCTCCACAGAGCTGCTGCCACCTGTGAGCTTCACTGAAGGCCGGCTCGCTCCCTGCTGTGGGATTTGTTGCCAGTCTTGTCTGCTTTCCAGTTAACAGTGTGCATCTAATTAAAGCTGCTGATGTTGGACCACAGGCTGCACACGTTTTTATCTAAATTACTTTGAAATAATTACTATCACAGTAAGACTATAATCAAAGTTTATTGGTGCAGATTACAGGAGATGTGTAATAGTTTTGTTTAATTTAATTTGTTTCTCAGTGTGTACAAACATGAAATCTGCTGCATGTGTAACATTTAAACTAAGCTTTGTTTAAAGTTTAGAGATGGTGAGTAACAATTGTATTGTTGTGTTTTACCACGATTCAATCAACCTTTTTGCAAACTTCATAATAATTTATTTAATCTGAATTATAACATTCACAGACATGACAGCAGGCTGTGGGTAAATGGGTTCTGTAAAGTTGGATTTTGGATGAGTTCAGTCAATGACTTCTTCAGAGAGAAAGAGATGACTTGTCTCTGTTGTTCCATACAAATATTTAAGGAGAATCCTAACAGGGACAATGAAAATGATATGTTTGATACATCTTTTAGGAGACTACATCAGGTGTGTTTTAGGTGTGTTAGAGTCAGCCGACCTTGTTTTTGCCTGGATTAGCTTGTTAGCTTCTCAGTTCTCCTTCCAGCAGAGCCCAGCAGATACCTGTGTCAGCCTTGTTTCCAGCACAGTGTTGACCTTGTGTTGGAGCCGACAGCTGAGGCTTTGTGTTATCAGACTGCACGAGATACTGGACGGTCATATTTTATACACAAACCCTCAGGCTGAAACACTGGAGCAGGTCGGACTTTGGAGAGAGAGACATGTGTTTGTTCAGAGCCGGTGGCAATAACTCTGGTCAGTCTAATTTCCATAGCACTATATTACAAATCACAATGTACCTTTGGGGGCTTTACAATCTGTACAGCATCCGCCCTCTGCCTTTAGACCCTCGATTCAAATCAGGAAAGACTCCTCAAAAAAACAGTTTAACAAGGAAACGATGGAAGAAACCTCAGGAAGAGCAGCAGAGGACGGATCCCTCTCTGAGGACACACAGACATGTAGTGTTGCGTTTATAGAACAGACCAACAAAGAAATCTCAGTACATCAGTATCAGATAGAAAGTACCTGTTGGTGTTGCTGTGTCTGTGTGATGCACTGTGTGTTTAGTGGGACAGGAAGCATCATGTCAGACTATCACAGGTCTCTAACAGTCACTGTGTCGTCTTTACTATCTGCTCCTCATCTGTGTCTATCAGTGATACTGTAGTAACAGTACTGTTCATCTCTAATGAGCGCTCGTGCTGAGCTGCTGAGTATTTGTAACACTGAATGTGATCAGAGTTTGGAGCTTCCAGCTCTGGTTGCTGCCAGCAGGGCAGATCTGCTGCTCTGAGTGTGAACTGGCTCCTGGATGCTGCACAATGACATCCTGTCCTGCTGGGAGCTCTGTGAGCTTCACAGCACCTCCACAGGTCTGTGTGAGCCAACATGCAGGAGGACAGAGCTGCAGGGACGGGACCGAGTGGAGGAGAGCAGAGACAGCGATGAACAGAGGGACACAGAGAAAGACAGAGAGAAGAAGAATGAACAACTTGAACTGCTGGTGTTTGGAGTGTTGGTGCTGAAGTGAGTCGGGTTGTCTGTGATTTCTCTCAGTGAATGTTCTTATTGGCCATTTTTCAACAAAACAAAACAAACCACAGGTGTCACTAATAACACTAACGATTGTCCTGCTCCACTGAAATTCAGCCATCGTTCATGTTGTTAATGACACCTGCTGTTTTTCCTCTCCCATTTTCAAGGCTCCTCCAGATGCAGCTGAGAACTGCAGCTCTCTTTAGTTAATTTTGAAGGACACAAACATGTCCTTTACAGGCTTCACTGTCCCATAATGCAATGCAATCATCTGCTGAATAATGCTTGAGCTGATTGTGCCATGTTCATATCATATAGGATCTATCGATGGTAGAGACAGGGAAGATTCCCATGTTCGACTTGTGACAACTTGTGACACACACACAATCTCTCCCTCACATGCACACACACACACACACACACACACACACACACACACACACACACACACACACACACACACACACACACACACACAATCTCTCCCTCACATGCACACACACACACATGGTTTGAAAACATGAGTAGAAACAGTTAAGGAAAATCTTTTTTCTGTTTTTCATGTTCCATTATTTGTTGTGCAGTTATAATGCTGCCGAAGTCTTTAAGTTATTAAGAACAGCATGTATGATGACATTAGGCCAGTGCAGAGTCCTTCTAAATAAATATTGCACCTGTTCTCTCACAGCCTTCACTTTCAAACATGGCTTTATTGGCTGAACCACTCGTCCTGTCAGCTCAGCTCACTGCAGTCTGCATGCTAATGTTCAGCCATGACCAGCCCATTCAACCTGACAGAACTTTCCCCTGTACAGTGGCAGGAGTCCCACCTCTCCACTTTTCACTGTTTCCTCAGTCTCTCTGTCTGCTTCCTACCATAGACTGTATAAAACAGGTTCTGACCATAGACTGTATAAAACAGGTTCTGACCATAAACTGTATAAAACAGGATTACACTCCACGCGTGTCTGTTCAGTCAATACAGGCTACAGCTCTGACTTTTCTTCACTGTATGTTTTGCTAGTTGTCTATTTATTGATAGCTTAGCTTAGCCTAGCATAACCGTAGGCTTTTTAAATGGCCACTCCCCTTTACTACAAAGGCAGTTATAGTGAATACGTTTTCAGTTTTTATTTGAAACAAGATATATAATCTATAAGGACAAGAATTCTACGGAGCCCCTTAGGGGACATGGGGTAAATTTTTTGAAGGGTTTAAAAAAAAAAAAAAGATCAATTTTTGCGAGATCTCGCAAAAGTATTGCCAGGTCTCGCAAAAGTTTTGCAAGATCTCGCAAAAGTGTTTACATTAGGAGCATGTGATGATTGAGGAAACGCTCCGAATCGTCCTCCATGTCTCCCTTTTTGCGAAAAAAATTTCCTCCATGTCCCCTAAGGGGCTCCGTACAAAATCCATATCATGGTGCAACAACACGGCGGTGATGACTATCACACCGTTCTAACGACAGACTGAGTACAGACAGGTCTGAATGGTTGTGTTTGAGTGTGTGTTTGTGTTTGAAATCACATCTTATCTGTAATGTGAGCATCTTGGCAAAATGCTAAATGCTGCATGTTGAAAAGAGAGGCATGAAAAGGGAGGTGGACAGAAAGTATTAGAAGCTGCTCATTACTGTGGAAGTGAGTCCACATGAGAACAGATGGAGGAAGGAGACGTTGAGAACAATAAAATCATCTGTCGTATTTACAAATGCAGTGACACAAAGTCTGATAAATACAGCTGATTAAGGCTTGAAGTGAAACCACCTGTTAAGTTTTGAATATATTGAATGAAAGACAGTGTTTCCCTTCATGTCTTTTATGTGTTAATGCAAATCAGCACAAATCCTTCTTATGAGTCCTGACTTTCAAATATCATTATGATGAAGCATGAAAGTTCATTCTTGACCCCAGTAATACTTTGCTATACTTACTATGCTAATACTTGCTTTTTCAGGAGCTTCCAACCACATCACATGGTCTTCATCTGCAGATGGACTTTCATCAGTTGACTGTGCAACTGCTGCACATGTCTGTGAGTGTTCATGACATCCAGACAGCAGCGATCTGTGTGGACTGTTTCCGGTCCAGCTACCTTCACTGGAGCAGAGCTGTTTTTATCCTGTGTGTCTCACACCTGTCTGATCCTATTAGATCGCAACACGTCTGCTGAGCTGATCAACGCTATAGCCCAGCAGATGGTGAACTGATGACCGTTCACAATGGAGACAATCAACATTAAATCTGCTGATAATAGAAATTAGATTGGCTTTCACTTTTATCATGGGAGCCTACAGAGCCTGTGTTTGAAGTGTGGACATATACAACTGGACAGTCCTATTCACATTCATTTTCTGGAGGCCTGAACCCTGCAATCCTCAGTCTGCATGAAGACCACATCCTCACATGATGTGAACTCTGTGACACTGTGAAGTCAGTGTTTGTCCTCTTGGCCAACCACAGGGATGATGTGTGTCTCCTCAGTGTCCAGTCCTTGGTCCCGTCCTCTCATATCCCTCCATGTTGTCCTCCAGCTGATCCACAGCAGGACAGCTGTCCCCCCTCCCAGCCTGTCTGGTGTCAGAGCCAGAGGGCTGGAGCTGCTCTCTTGTGTCCTGTCAGTGGTTGGAGCTCAGCTCTGTCTGTCTCTTCTCCACCAGACTCCACAGACAGAGCAACCACACACAGACCGACCTCCATCTTCTGTCCTTTAAACCAGGACAAAACTTCACGTCTCCTTCAGTCGTGTCATTGTCGCTGTCCTGCTGCCTGCTTTCACTGATGAACAGAGCTTTAAATAGGATCCATCCCAGCTATTTGGTGGGATTTTACTGAACACGTTCAGAACTGTCATTGATTATTACATTGATTTCACACCTCCAGGTGAAGAATCAAACGTCATCGAATCAAATCATTCATGATATATTTTCATTTCTTTTATTTCAGTTTATAAAATGGGTGAGTGCAGATGGAATTTAATGATTTTTTTTCTACTTGTTTTAATTGGCGCATTTCTGGAAAACGACTGATCATTTCTGTGCTTCTAATAATAAACAGTATTTTGTAATCTTTATCTCATCCTCCTCAGTTTCCTCCTGTTCATTTTTTTCTTCTCCCACCTGCTCCTTTGTTCACTCTTCCTCAGCTCTCACACAACAGTTTGAATGATGTTTTCATCTATTTGGGAAATTTGAAAAAAGTTTTTTCTCTTTTATTTTCAGTGTATGTCTGACATTTTAAAACAAGACAGACCAGACACCAACATCTACACAGTCTGTAATGTGAAACAACTCATTTTCTTCTGTGACTTTCATTTGCAGTCACCAGAATCACGCCTTCATTTTTTTTTATCTTTTTCCTCCAAGGAACAATGGAAAAACCCCTTCACAGAGTTTAGTCTTTAACTTTGTTGGTTCAAACATCCAAATTATATTGTTGCGTTAATTATCATTGATGATGTTTATTCCTCTGCAGCTGTTTGAGAAACATCATCTCAGTGCTGATTTACACAAACTCACAGTGTCTGTTTTCCTTCAGAAAGGATCCTGGAGCAGGTCTGAGATCAGTTCATCAGAGTTGAATGGAAACTCATTAGTTGTCAATTAAAAGGACAATAACATGTAATAACTTTAGTTCCACTAGTTAGAAAACACTCAGTCCATTGACTATAGAGCTGAGAGAACAAAGGAGGAGGAGGAGACATTCAGTCAATCTGGGTTTTGTCTTCTATTGAATTGAATGTATTCAGCCAAATACTGAAGCTTATATTTAACATTATGTGCACAGTGTCTATTTATTTATAGGACTTATGGATGAAAGCTCATGAAGTATAGTTGTTTTGAAGTTATTACAAAGACTGAATAACTCAAAGAACATTTTTATCAAGCTGTCCAAAAGTTCCTGTGACATCTGTGATAAACTGAAGGTAAAATAAAGAAGACGACGACCAGCTCCTGGATTATAAAGAAAATCTTATCTTTCCCTGACTGAACACTCCAGACAAGTATCAGGGAGTTTGAACTAATCAAGCTGACTCACTGTTGGAGTTGAAAGTTTCTCTTCAACACTGCTTTCTCTCAGTTTTCCACCAGTTTCAACAAATTCTCTTTGTCAGCGCTGAGTCACCAGTGAGATTTGTAAAGAAAATCTGCTCTTTTCTCTCTGTCCTCCCACTTTCTCTTCCTCTCTTTCCTCTCTTTGTCACTGACACATACTTTTCATTTTCTCTGTGTAGTTTTCAGCTTCTCTCTGTTCGAAGTCATACTCTCCATTTTTCCACCTGGACAGCTCACTCTTGTTCCTCTTAATGGACTTGATTGGCAAAAGAGCTGCTCTGTTTTCATTGCCTGGATTAGCTGGACTGAAGTCAGCCTCCCACTATTGTCCCTTCATCCATATTCAATACTACTCTCATTGTTTTTGACCTTCTAGCTGTTTGTAATCGAAGCTTCACTATCGAGGTTATACGATGATTCAGTTCATACCTGGTGTCTGATTGTTTCTTTGTCTTCTCTCTGTCTTCTGAACTGCTCCGTCCTGAACCTACACATGGATCTTAAAACACAGTTCAAACATGAGCAGGTTTTATGTTAACGACATGTGAGGGTGCACATGTGTGTGTGCTGTGTGTAACAGTGCTCAGGCTGGTGTGTGTGTCGTCTGTTAGTCCATCTCTGATCGCTGGTCGTCTTCTTGCTCTGCTTGTTCTTCTCCTGACCCTCAGAGAGGAGAGAGCATCATTTAAGATGGCAGTTATTGACAAGCTGAAGGTCTTCCAGGATGTGAACCAGACAGACAGGATGGATCAGGGAAGACGACTCCTCAGTCCTCTGATCCTGTGTGTGTAGAACTACTGATACTGTGACTCTGAGCTAATGCACTGATTGTTATTTGGAGTTTAACAGCAAACCTCTCTGAGGTCTCAGTTCATTATTGTCAGGAAATGTTGGATGAGGACACCTGCTGTACCAGAGGCAGCTCTTCTTTTCTGTTTGAAACACACAGCCATTTTTCCTGCCAGTTCACACAGTTTGCTTCAGTTGAGCTCTGCTAACAAAACAGTGAACAACAGCTGAGATTGTAATGACGTGTTTACCGACAGGCCACAGTAAAGTTTGATGGATCAAACCTGGCCAGCATCCTGTGATGCAGCACACGGAGGAGAAACTGTTCTTTTAGTCAGCTCTGTTGCTCCTGACAGTCACTGACATTCATGAAAATCATGTGAAGCAATTAGTTCAGTTTTCAGTGAAAACATTTATCTTGTAATTAACTTTGTTTTAACTGTTAAGACGAATGATCACCAGCACCTCCTTTACCTCCTTCTCTGCTTCCATAATGTGGTGAGAACGACTCTTCAGCCTCTGCAGCGAACATTGTAACACCTCTACAGTAATGATCTGCTCACATCAGCCCTTCCTGTTTATCTTTAATTACATTAAACCAGATTATAACAAACTCTTCAGACACAGATCTCATTTCAGAACGATAAATAAAGGATTTACCTGAAGAGGATTTGCTGTGACAGGAGGAGAAGTGAACAAGCTAACAAGTCTGCAGAGACTCAACAGGAGGATCCTCAGGAGAACAGCTGAGGCCTCTGCTTTTCTGTTCAGACAGTTTATGATATTGATTTTGTCTTTTCAGACCAATCGATCACACATTTGCTTTTAATGTAACCACATTTATTCCTGATTGCGGCTCTGAACTGATGATCCACCACCTGTTTTTTTTTTTTCTTTATCTCTTTATCTCACTTTGAACACTGGCACCAGCTGTCCCAACAACATCCCCCTGTTCTCCTTTGAACTGGCTGTCGATCATCTTCCTTCTTCCTCTAACCCATCTATGAACAGACTCTGCAGCTGGTGGCTCTCTGTTCACAGCAAATGAACTACAGTAATGAAGAGGTAGTGAAGTGGAAAGAGCATCTTCTTAATTACTACTTTCTATTAACTCTTCATTAATTTTGATTTTTGTCGATATTGTCTCACTTCTCTTCCCCCTCCCTGAGTCTTTAGGATGACTTCTGTGAGCAATGAGATGAACACACTTTAACTGGATCTGAACCAGAAAGTGGTGCTCTGCTCTGCAGACATTTGGCTCTCTGTCATGGACGAACTGTTATCAAACCAGTCTTTAGAGAAGCTTTCCCACGTGTGGATGCCAGCTGAGAGCTGCAGTGTTGCAGCAGAGAGCTCAGGTATAATCAGAGCAAAACAGTCATAAATCAACGCTCTCCACAGAGTCACAGGTAATCAGCTGGGGCTCCGCTGTGATGGAAACCACTGGGATGGAGTCACTAGAAATAGACAGAGGAAGCTCTTTATTCAGGACAGAGACAACAGCAGAGGAAACTAGAGCTCAGAGAGTCATTAGCATCAGAGTACAAGTAGCACAGAGTATCTGCAGCTTTACTGTAAATGATCCACTTCTGGAGGTCACAGCTCAGACAGCAGAGAGTGCTGTGTAATGTGGTGTCATATTTACAAGTCAGATCAATACAGACCTGTTCTGAGCTGCATCCTGAGACTTGATGGATGGAAAGTCAAGCAGTAAACTTTCACTTCCAGACTTATTCCATCTTACAGTAACTTGCAAGAGTCGGACTGCTGTGAAGGAACCAACACTGTGGTCAAAGAAAAGTTATCTGACAGCTGTATTTCTGCATTTTGGATGATAATCAATGTCCTCAGAGGATGAATCATAATGACTTTTGGCAGTAAATGTACTGCTTTACCTTTACCTGTTCCCACATGTGCAGTGTGAACTCTGTGTGAGCACATGATGACCTGGTGAAGCTCCTCTCTGGCAGGTGAAAACCAGCAGCTGGCACAGAGCATGTGCAGTGAAGGAGAAATATATTTGTCTCCAGCCTCCCACCGCTGACAGGGGAGTGAACTGTGAGCAGGACTGCAACACAGGGAACTGGACATTACACATGACGTAGAACTGAAATATATGGTAACACAGATAACTGTTAATACACTACGTGACAGTGACTTCATCAGTTTGAAGTAACACTAAAGTAATGAAATCACAGAGTCAAACTATTATTCTCTGATACTTATAGTTGATAATTGTAGTGAGAACAGTCTTCTCTGTAGAGCTCTGTCTCCACAGTGAACCAAGCTCTGTCCTCTGCTGCTGCTCTGTCTCTGTCCATGCAGCCGACTGGGAGGACGGATCAGCTCACTGGACTCCAGTTTGATGCTGGTGTTAAAGGAGGAACTTCACACATCCTGAAAAGCTTCTCTTTGCTGACCTCCAGTGGCTGAATTTGTCACAACACTGCAGTCAAGTACAGGTGGACTCCTGGACCTGGTGACATCACTGTTGGGTGTGGTCACAGGTTGAACAGTCCACACCCAACCATACCTGTGAGTGATGCTGCTGAGGTCAGAGGTGAAACAGGCTGGAAACTTTCCACCAGAGAAAATCTATAGAAAAGTAAAACCTGCTTTCCATTTTCCAGCATGTCACATGATCTGAGTGAATCCTGAATGAACAAATCATCTTGTCTCACGTGTATTTCCATATTTCCTTCCCCAGAATGATGTCATATCTTCTCCTCACAGTCGGTGCAGCCTCACATTCAGCAACATTAGCTGGAGGCTTTCACACTGACATCCAAAGGTTTGCTGGAGGACAGAGACACTGTGGGCTGGAAATGAATTATGAATCCAGACACTTAGAGGTCAGGAGCTTTGAACTCAGTGTTCAGTGTGATAAAACATGAGCGGACTGCTCTCTGTAAAATGAAACAGGATTTTTCTCTCTAATGAGTGAATGTAATGAGGAGGACAAGTTTTCACCTACAGAGGTTTTGTCTCTGATTTCAGAACTGTAAAAGCTGGAGAAACTGTCTGACATTACAGACTGAAATAAACTGGTACATTTGACTTGTTTATTGCATCATGTGATGTTAATGTCTTCTTCCACAATTGGTAAGATTTTAGTATTTTGCAAATATATTAATGACACCAGCTAATGTGAAATCATTTTCTACCATCTGCCCACAAACAATGACTCATTACAAACAGTCGTCCGCTGGAAGCTTTGCATATTCATGCAGTTTGTTGCATGGAGCCATCATTCAAACAGATTCTGTTTTCTTCCTGCCTACGTTTCAGTCTGTATCGAAGTGATCTGTGATGTGTTCATACTGTGTATATAATTCACACAGTGGGCTGTGAGATGGTCTGTGATTACAGTGAGTCAACTGATGTGGCTCAGACTAAAGACTGGCATCATGATTCTCTTACTGGACTTTGAGGAAGCTGAAGAATGTAAAGATAACTATGAATCCATCTTACGAGGCACACACACACACACACACACACACACACACACACACACAC
>JBBMOC010001115.1:0-14460 GCA_037975185.1 Centropyge bicolor | reverse complement strand
CAGACACTCACAGTCATCACAGTAGCTGTTTCCACAGCAGGGTATGATCGCAGCATCACACAGCAGGTCATGACAGATGAGACAGAGGAGTGTGTTAGGTACAGGATCCTCCTGGTCTTCTGGCTCCTGAGGAAGGAATGGAGGCTTCCCCTTCTTGCCGAGGGCGTATGCTTCACTACAGACACACAACAGTTCACACACTGAAAATGTGAAAAAATGTGCTTTCTATGTGCTTAGAGGCAGCCTTTTACTTGAGTGGAATTGAACTTGTGATATTTCATATAAAGACAAGTTAAAAGTTAAATTCAGTTATCCAGGCCACAGGATATCTGCAAGGATTTCACCACCAAAAAATAAAACAGAAAATCCAGGTGCCTTTGACTCGGCATATTTAGATGTTCCTGCTAAACACTAACTTTTGCTTCTGCCTCATATTTGACAAACTGACACCATTAAAAGCAATAATTTAGGTTTAGTGCAATAATGAAAAAAACTGTCAAGTGACCAGAACAGTTCAATGGTCTCTCAAGTCTGTACATTAACTGTACTGACTACTTCCATACAGGCCGCAAACAAGATGTTAATTGTAGCTGTTTCCAGTCTTCATGCTAAGCTAACAGCTTGCTAACCATAGTCATAAATTTAACAGACAGATATGAGCATGGTATCAATCTTCTCATATAACTCTTGGAAAGAAAGCAAATAAGTGTATTTCCCAAATTGTCAAACAATTTCTTCAAAACAAGACACACAAACATAGACTCTTCTGCCTCACGCGTGTATGGCAGGAATCACATAACGTCCACAGTTGGACAGCATGGCTCCCTTTATGTTGGGATCATCCACCTCCACCATGAAGGAACGAGGGATGCCTTTGCTTTTCTTCAATCTCAGAGGGGCCTCCAAGTTTTTCTCTTGCTGTTGAACGCACATGCATTGCAAAATGTAATGACAGGCTTGGATTCAACACACACACAAGGATAGCAGAAATATAAAAACACACACTAATCAAATATATTTCTTGTGCAAGGCTGCAACAGAAACTGCCTCACAAGTTCTGCTCTTCGTCCACTGGTGGGACAGTTCCTGATGTAGTGTCCACTCTTTCCACCTCGATAACAGGTGTTTGACAGACTGTGGGGAAAAAAAGAAGAAAAAAAATCAAAAGATTTAGTTAATAAATTTATATAGAATTATGCTTTCTGTTCCCTCCCACACGGTCCTATCACACTATGAACTTTGTTTTGTGGCACTTATCCCAGTCGTTTTCCTCTGACTAGATCCTCACTTTTGTTGTATCTACTCTCAGATGTATGTCACTTTGGACAAAAGTGTCTGCTAAATGAAATTGTAGAATTGTAGGTGTAGTTTGCTGGAAGAACAGCATCAAACTTCTTGTTGCAACTAGGGAAACAAAAAGACAGATGAAGAAAGAAAATTAGAGAAAAAAAGGAGACTGAAAATGCATTAAAAAAGCATACACAGTATGAGGAGAGGGACAGCTTGATGGGAAATAAGGGAGGAGTATGGCACGCGAATTAGGATGTAGCTAAGTAATGAAAGCCAAGAGAGAACATCAGAACAGAGAAATCACTCACTTCATGGAGTCATAGGGGGACTGATGCATCAAAGATGAGACTCCGGAAGAACTCTTGTGATCCGTCTGTTAGAATTAAAAACAAAATCAGTTTCATCGATGAAGTTGTGAGAGTCTCCAGGTCACATGTCTTGGGAGAAGATTGAGAGCTCAGTGTTTATATACTGTATATTGGAAAAAAAACAATTTCACCAGCAAAGACAGACTCCTCACTAAAAAAATGTAAGTTCTACTTCAAAACAAGACAATTTGTCCTGCTCAACTTGTTGCATTAAACGTGGTACTACTGATGATTTTCTGGGTAAAATGAGAATAACTGCTGTGTGTCACATTTTCATTTTCCTAACCTTTTGAGCTGAGATACAATTTAGAGCAGAATTCAGCAGGATTACTGCCATAGCAAAAATGAAGAAGCCAACAACATAACATTCTTTCTTGTTTCTGAGCACCTATTCTTGGTTTGTTCCACTACTGTGCTTGAATAGATAAGGCATGGGTGCAGGTGCAGTTGGACTAGGTTTGGTTACGTACTGCTTTGACGGCTCCAAAGGTCCGGTGTCTTGGGATGTCTGACCACTCACTGAAACACAAAAGGAAATAATTTTTACAACAGCCATACAGGATAATTTAACACTGGAAACTAAAAAAAGGTATATGATCTAACTTTGTCTGAAGAAACTTCTTTTTTCTATGATAGATTCCTCACACTGCTCAGTGTTGATGAGATAATTGTGGCACTAGGAAGAACCTCTTTGTGTGATTCTGACGGACACTAAAACCTGATGGAGATGGCAATACATGCTAACAGATGGTTAGCCTACTGTGATTTAAGAATCCATTTTAAAATGTTGGTGCACACTTGCAGAGCTTTACACAGCAGGGCTCCACAGTACATTATGAAACTCTTGCACCCCACCACCACGAGCTGAGGTCTTAGGTCCTCCATTTTTCACCTGTCCAGACAGGTATTTAGGTAGCATGTGGTATTTTATCTTGTGTCTTATCTACATTCTCCTTGTGTATTAGATCTGCTGTTTTGTCTTTAATTTGTTTATTTGTTACACTTGATTTGGCTTCATTTTATTAAATGTATTTACAG
Organism: Centropyge bicolor; assembly: GCA_037975185.1. Classification (NCBI taxonomy): domain Eukaryota; kingdom Metazoa; phylum Chordata; class Actinopteri; family Pomacanthidae; genus Centropyge; species Centropyge bicolor. The sequence goes on along the minus strand of JBBMOC010001115.1, from coordinate 11,764 downwards.
GGAATTTTTCCTTTGAGTTTGAAATGAAATTTCAAATTTAATGTAAATTGTAAATGTTGAAATGACTCACAGTTCTGGTTCTGGTTAATTAATCAAATAGTCCTCATTCCTCTCCACCTGTCTGCATGCTGCTGACGGGGCTAATCACATGACCACCAGCCTGTTCCAGTGAGGTCTTTTCCTGCTTTCCATGCATAAAACCCACACCACTGCTGGCTCTCCTGTCTAAGCCTGACTGATATCTGGGTAATCCCTGTGAACGTCACCATGGAGTTACACTTCTAGTCTCTCTTTCTCTCGTCCTGTCGGCATACTTTATCATGGAAATGATACTCAAAAAACCCTGTTTAATCAGCTGTTGATTATCAGCTGCAAGAATCTGTAACAGGCATCTGTATGGATTCATCATGATGTTGTTGAGATTGTTTTCTTCACCATTGTGGTCCTGTACCAGCAAACACATGCCGCTGATAAGCATCCCAATAAGCAAAAACAACATTCATATATTTTTTTAACCTGCACATTCATACTAATAAGAGCTACATTCATTGCTGAGCAGTGTCCATACACTTACGTGATGCAGGTCTTGTTTACAAAGCTGGATTTGACTCCAAAGAGGGGGATTCTCTTGACGATGACGGAGGAGCCTTTGGGGATCAGACCTTCATCATCTGTGTACTCTGAGGGGGATAGATGGAGAAAGTGAGGGTTTAAAGTGGAGGGATCAGCTCACAGAAAATGATCTCAGTTAGGATTTTAGAGATCCTGGCAAATATTTACTGTCAGAAGAATAAAACCCATATTCATGGGTATGAGACTGAAATGTGCATGAGACATCAAGCACACTTAAGTGACACTCAGTGTTAATGTTAGACTGACTCTTTGGTCTGGTACTGGAACAGGAATCATTTTATTTCAGGTCTTTATAGTCTTGGCTTGATAATGGCTTTAATAATTTACTATCAAACACCAGAAGGCTCAGAAACCCAGCAAATATCAGTCAGTAATTAATTTGCTTTAAAAATTATTTAAAACAATTAAAAGATCATTAAAATAGTTGCTACTTACGTATTTGTTGATTGACTAATTGATTCATCAACTAATTGTTTCGGGTCTAGAATAATTTATTATACTATATATTAAACAGATCAGTCTAATTGTTGAATGGATAAATGGCTCATTTCTGAAGTGATACAGAAACCTGGACAACGTGTTCAAGTACGAGTTGAATCAAAGGCAACTGTACTTGGTTGTAGGTTCTTGAAGACGTTTCACTTCTCACCCAAGAAGCATGGAAACCCAGGTACTTATCCTCTGTGGGGTCATTAACCAAGTCATACACAAGTTTGAGAGCATGCATCAAGTATGGTGGAATGCTCTCTTGCTTGCAGATACCCTAACTGGACCTTCATGAAAAAAGCCACAAAATCCACAAAGAGTACCAATATCATGGGTGATGATGAGAACAAGGACAGGCGTAACAACATAGTAATATAAATTCTTCTATAAACACCACATCGTAATGTTCTTCAAAAAGAGCCACACACTCAGACAGAAACTGGTCCACATCAAAGACCCTACACTGAAACACAGGAAAAGCAACCTGGTGTATGCAGTCCAATGCAGTGCAGACTGCACAGATTTAAACATTGGAGAAACAAAACAACCGCTCAACACACAAGGGTTAACTCCTTAGGGCCAATATTCAGCAGTGACAGAGGTTATCTATGTCAAATTAGAGAAGCCATCATTCAGCAGAGGAGAAGGCCCCAGACATCACCTGTCTCCTATCTGCATATTAAGTGGTATCAATGACATCACACAGAATAAGTACCTGAGTTTCTGTGCCAGTCCATCAGACCTGAAGAAGCTTCTCGGATAAGAAGTGAAACGTCTTCACGAATCTACAACCAAGTCCAGCTGCCTTTGAGTCAACTTGTAGTTGAATACCATTACCTGAATCTTTGAGAACCTTCACAGGCTGGACCACATGTTTTCGTCCAAAATCCACAGAAACGCACTCTTTTCTCATCTCACACACGCGTCTTTCTTACCTTCCTTGGTCTGAGGGTTGAAGATCTGGATGTCGCAGCCTCCGCACAGGAGCTTCTCCTTGCACTTGATCTCCCTCTTCAGGTCCCTCAACGTGATGCAGGGGCCGTCAAAAAGCACCACGTCGGAGCTGAGTTTGGAGGCGAATTTATAATGAACATGAACCATAATGAAATTTGACTAAACCCGCGCCTTGTACTTATTTCGCTCCAGAAAACCGACAGCTTAAACTCCTTCCTGTTGTTGACAGATAGTTTGAATCCTGCTTGTTGTTGCTATGGGAGGAACATTACAAAGTTAGCTGGCGTTAGTAACACAAAGCTAGCTCGCTAATTAACTTCTAGCCGATTGCAGTCCGTTAGTTTCTGGAGTAAAATAAACTTAAAATTTCTGGTTTAGCAATAACATAAATATAAATAATAACGTTTGAGTTCGTGGACCGTCGTGGACCAACTCCAGCTTAACCAATAACAACGTTATTTCTAAAAACATGCTGAGATGAAACATTAACATTTTGAAGTTACAAAAACTTTATTGCATTTACACACCGTTCAGTTTAAGATCACATAATGTTAGTTAACAAACGTGGAGAGTTTTTATTTTCCAACCTGACACAGACACCTTTTATTCTAAAGTATTAACATCATAAACTATAACACTTTACATTTTACGTTTTGACCTCCGCAGATTTAATAACTGAAGCTACCAGACGCTCCCGTTAGCATCGTTAGCTTAGATCAACCTCCACCGGAGAAACTCGTCCTGGACACGCGAGAGAAACACAGTCAACACGGCAGCATAGTCAAACTCCAGCCAACAAGCAGCTCCACAAACACCAGAACAACCACACCGAGAAAACAGCGCAGATGTCACGGACAAAGACACCACACAGCCGACGGCAGCTAGCTGCAGCCCGATGCTAAGTCTTTAGCTGGTTACTTACCAGTAAACGAAAAAACGGGAGCGCCGAAACTGAATGAGCTCTGTGTTTGGAGCCAGTAGACAGCTGTCAATCAAAGTGACGTCTCTCTTCATTTTGCACAATTTCAGATTGTCAGTGTGTTGTAAAAATCACCCCCGTACAGTTGTCATGACGTAGAAAATCACTATAAGGGACTAAAGCCATTTTTTTTGGTACCAGGCTGTAAACATGTTTTCTTCTGCCGTAAAGTTGGACATTTTAACATGGGGGTCAATTCAGGGCTAAATGCAATTAACTCTCTTTTAGAGTTGCCCCTAGTGGTAATTGGCGGAACTGCACCTTTTGGCACTCCCGTGTCTTCCTGTGTTTAGCGCAAATCAGTTTGTTAACATGTTAGCTTTTTCATTAGTTTTAGTATTTTTAATGTTAAGGTTTTTTTCCTGATGCTCTGTGTACTGTTGTTTGTCTTGTAATGTTATTCTGACTTTAAAAAAAATACTTCATAAATCAAAGATGTTGCTCTTACATGGCAACTTGTCATGTGGCAGCAGAAGACTTGACACTACACACAATAACACATTTTATGGATGCTTACTTTTATTTCCTTCAAAACAGGAAAAAATAAAACTTGCCTCTGGTAAATTCTTCATCCATCCAGCAGCTGTTTTTAAATCAAACATTTACAAAATTAAAAAGAAAATACAACAGAGGTTCAAATCATAAATATTCACAGTATGTTTAAATTTAATCATAAACTCTTTTCAATAAGCTTCTGTATACACTCCTGTGCTCCTGAGTGAGGCAAATCAAATTACTGATCGAAACTCTTGCCAAAATGATTTCCTTCATGCTAGCTGTGACATTTCAGTTCAGCACATGAACCATAGTTGGAGGCAGTCCTGAGCAAGTTGGGAGCGTGTGCAAGTTCCTTGACCTTAAGTAATTCAAGAGGTCAAAGTTTTCACATTTGTTTTCATTCACATTCATTTTTTTTAATATATATAAAGTGCTTTTCCTTATCACTTTCATTTTGGATGATGCAGATTTTGATACAAAAAGTATCCTGGGAAAAAAAAAATATTTGGAAAAGAAATCCAGGCACTTTTTGGACAGAGAAAGGAAGAACGTTTCACTTTTTTCCATGACAGTCAAAATAACAAAACTGAGCAGAACGTAGCATGATCTTCCTCTTCTTTCCACCTGTCGTCCACCTCTCCGCTACCCTCCTCTCCCTCTCCGTTTTTCTTTGACTTCTTGTATTTGTGTTTCTCAAGCTCCTCTTCCCCCAGCAGCTCCAGGGTAGCTCGTCTCTTCTCCTTTTTGTGTTTCTTTTGTTTCTTCTTCCACTCTTTTCTCCTGTCGTCGCCACTGCTGCTCTCCCGGCTCGCTGATGAACTGACGCTGTTGCTGCTGGGCCTCTCCCCTTCCTCCCTCTGTCCATCCAGTTTATCCCCTTTGCCTTCTTTCATTACTTCATCCATCTTGTTTTGCTTCCACTCTCCCTTTTCCACTTTGCTTTCACTTCTCCTTCTGTTCTGCATTACTTCCTGAGCAGGGCTGCTCATTCTGGGCTTCGTAAGCTCTGGCCCTCCTAAGGATTCAAAGGGGAGTGGGTCTCTCTCCTTACCCTGGCTGTGGGAGAAGGGAGATGGGGAGGGTTGGGTCCCTACAGGACCGTCTTGGTGACTGTAGTACCCTGATGGATCTCGGGGATTGTGATAGTAGTGATGGGGATGGTCTTGGTCTTTAAATTTCATATCCAAGAATACATCTCTATATGTCTTGTGTGAACTTTGATCAGACAATTCAGTAGCTCTGCTCATTGAGGTGCTTTCCCAGCTTCTGGCACTGGTGGATTTCCCAGGACAGGAAGAACTGTTGTTGCTGCCCTGGTCGCCCCCTCGCTGCCGGTCTCTCCTCTCTGTGTCATGTGATGTCGAATAAGAGTGGTAATGAGAAGAGGGAGTAGGAGTCCTTTTTTGGACATTGCTGCCGTGCCCCCTCTCTCTCTCCCTGTCTCTCCCCTTCTCTTCTCTTTTGCTCTCTTTCTCCCTATCCATTGATCTCTCAGTCTCCCTCCTTCTTTCTCTGTCCCTCGGTCTCTCTGTCTCCATCCTTCTCTCCCTCTCGTTGCCTCTCTCTGTAGACAAGGTGCTGTCAGGGCAGTCTTTGCCACTAGATGGAGCCACACTTCTGTGTGAGCTGGACAAAGTAGACTTTTTCTCCCGCTCCCTGTCCCTTCCTTTCTCCATGTTTTTGGCCCTGTCTCTGTCAATTTCTCTATGTCTCTGTTGTTCAATCTCTCCCTCTGTGTCTCTGTCTGTTGGTGTCTCTGCTGTCACAGAAATAGATGATGACGGCAGAAACACTGCAAGAGCATCAGTTTGAACTTTGATCTCTTCTTCATGCTGCTCTTCTTCTTCAGACTCTTCCTTCTCCCATTTGGAGCGAGGGACCTGAGACAGAGAGTGTAGGCATGACTGAGATAACATGCACTTTTTGATTGCGCAAGCATGTATGTATGAATGTTGTAGTTCCTAATCTTTGGACTCGTGAACCTCTAAAACAAAGCAAAGCATCCTTACAGTTCAACCAAAGTGTAAATACACAAACAAGACAAAGAATAAGAGTCCAGAGAAATCATACAAAGCACAATTGATTGTTAATACATTTTATACAACCGCTTCATTTCCATTTCTCAAGTCATGATGTGACTCCCTGTAGACATTTAAGATGCTCCGGTGGCATCATGCTTAGTCTCACAAACGCACCTGTATGAGAACGAGCTCGTCCTCTCCGTCTGCTGCTCTGTCCTGGGTGTATTCCTCCAGACTTTTCACCACTGTCTTCCTCTCCTTACAATCCACAAAGCTGCTGCATTGAACATAGACACAAAAACTAGAAATCAGTACTCATCTATACTTGCTTTAGTTAAACACACTGGTGGTTTTACAAGTGGAAACCTGTTTTTAAATGAACTGATAAGGCAACTCGTTTTGTGCTGTTTTGCCAGCAGTTTATTTGCTGTTGGAACAAGAAGAATAAAGAATAAAGCAGTAATATTCTGACCTGTCATCAACCACCGTGGTGTTTGGTCCATCATGGTGGCTCTCGTTTCTACTCCTCTGTGACCTGGGCCTCGTCATGTCATCTTCTTCTTTCCTCATCCTCCCCTTCACTCCCTCCATCAGCTCCTCCTTCAGCTGATGGTTTCCTCTGTTTTCCTTGAATATTCTCTCTCCCTCCACTCTCTCATGGGTACCAGTGTCTAGATCTCCCATCTCTCCACTGTCATTCCTCACCATTGTCTCTTCTTCTATTCTTCCCCTCACGCTCTTCCTCTCGTCATTTGTCACCTCTTCTCCTTTGCTGGCCTCCGTCCAGTCCTGTTTCTCCCACTTTTTTTTATTCTCCTTCTTCCCTTCCTCCATTCCCCTGAGAGCGCAATGCCATAAGTCAAACTCCTCCTCATCTCTGTCCTCTGTCTTACCTCCTGCAACTTTCTTCCACATCTCTCTCTTATCATCTCGAACTGTAACTTTATCCCAGGCTAGTCTTGCCTCTCCTTCATCTGGTTTTATTTTTTCTTCAGGCGCACCTGTCTGGTCTCTGCTGACTTCTGTCTTTTCATTTACTTGACCCTCTCCTTTGCTGAACTTCTCCTCCTCTCCATGACCAGTCTTCTCAGTTTCTTCCTTTGTTTTTCCTGTGATACTCTCTAAATAAGAAGCTTCCGTTTTTTCAGCTTTCTCTTCCTTCTTTTTTCCATCCAAATTGATGTTGATGCTTATTTTCTTCTGCGGCTTCACCTTCATACCTCCCTCCCAGATGTCTTTCTCTGTCAGAGGCCATGTTTTCTTCTCTTTTTTCTTCTCTGTGTTTGGTTTCTTTCTGTCAGATGGTTTCGGGGATTCACTCTTGTGGGTTTCAGGGACCTCTGCAATTTTTGTTTTCAAGCATTTGCTGCTTTGAGGCTTAACAGAACTTCGCTCTGTTTCCTCTCCTTTCCTTTTTCTATTCTTCTCTGATCTTGAGTCAGAAGCTTTGCTGCCTTCAGGGTTTCTGTATCTATCTGTATCCACCCTACTTGTCCCTTTGCTGGGCTTTTCTTTGTGCCGTCTCTCCACATTCTGCCTGGAGTCTGAATATTTGCCTCTTCTCCGTTCTTTCTCTCTTCCCAAATTTCTTTGTTCTCTGCTTTTTCTGTCGTAGTCTTTATCCAAACGTTTATCTGGTTTCAGGAGTGGTTGGACTGATTGTGAGGCCTCGCTGGCGGTGGCTTTGTCCTGTAATGGGCTGCCGTCCTTGCGGGCATTTGGTCGAGTGTTTTGTGCTGTGTCTTGTCTCCTCTTGTCCTTTCTGCAGCTTTCTGTTGAGTCTGCAGCATCAGAGGATGAAGACATCTCTCCTCTTCCTTCCTCGTGTTTCTTCAGGCTCTTTTGCTCATGTTTTAAGTTGCCAAGGTTCTCCAATTTTTTTGTGATAACCTGCTTGTGGTCTTTTGTGTTTGTCTGCTGCTCTGCTTCCTTACTGCCCATTGTAAATGTGATTGGAAGGTGGTGGTACTTCTCAGCACACTTCGACTGACCTCTGTCTTCGGATGGAGTTGAGCGGCTGTCACTGGAAGACTGAGAGGGAGGAGAACGACTGTCATTGGACGAATGAGACGGAGAGGAGCGACTGTCACTAGATGACTGAGATGCTGTGGACCGGCTGTCACTTGTAGATTGAGATGGAGGAGAGCGGCTGTCACTGGATGACTGCGATGGAGGGGAGTGCCCGTCCACCTGGGCATTGCGTCTACCTTGGAGTTGGTGGTGAGATTCAGAGTTTGAGTTTGAGCGATCACTGCTTCCTTGTCCGTTCCCCCAAGGAGGAAAAGGAGATGGAGGAAGACTGAGGAGGGGAGGAGGCAGGTGTTGGAAGTGGCCGACATAGCTGTTGAAATATTTCTCACACCACTCTTTGTAATCCCTTTTCCACTGCAGGTAACGCTCGTGGTTCAGCTCCTGGCTGCTAGTTTGCTGAGCATACATGTTGCTGGCTAAACTCCTCCCTGAGCCTCCCTCTTCCCTCTGGCAGTGTTCTCCTCGCCTCCTGGAGCTGTGCCTGCTTGAAGTGGATTTCTTACTGTGATGTCGACTGTGATGACTGTTTCTGCGGTGATCCAACGGAGACTTGGACCTGGATCGGTGAGCCACTCGAGGTGAAGATGACGAGGATGGTGTAGGGGAGCGTTTGTAACCATAGCTATAGGAGTGGGAGGAATGAGAGCGGGTGTGGGGGTGTCTGTGGCTGGAGTATGGTGAGTGGGGTCTGGAAAAAAAAAAGACGTGTCATATATGACACCATTTTCTTGTCTCAATCTCAATTTCTCTGTTTGCCTTGTCTATGAAACAACGGCATAAAGGAAACCACATTTTGTTAAATGCCTATATATATGTACTTTGCAGGTGAGTACCAGTGTCACAGCCATGATGCCGTATGGTTCTTATTGATGTGATTTATTTTTGCTTTCTCTTTGTTGTGCCCACCCCCCCTTTTTTTTTTTTGATTAGCAGTTTACGTTGGCTTAAGTTGTTCACTTTCTGTATGTATTTGGATTGGATTCTCTTTTGTTTATAGGAGGCTAGTTCTGAGTTGCAGCTGTTGGTTTGGTTGTAAGTATCATTTCTCTTAATTCTTTTTCCCTGAGTTTATTTTATCGTTACTCCCCTCATCCCTTGGACACTCTTGGGGAAGTTAGGCAACAAAATAAATGTAAGATTGTGTAAAAATCATATTATGGTGAAAAATAGAATAAGCACAAACATCAACAACAACAAAAAGAAAACTTGGAAAAAGGGCCCCAAATACCTTGATCTGCCTTGGGACCTGGATCGGGAACGGGATGTGGACCTGCTTGAAGAGCGAGAGTAGGAGCGAGAAGACTTGGACTTCGAAGACTTTGAATTAGAGCGAGAGGAGGAGCATCTGTAGGTAGATCCTCTGTGAGGTGACCTGAGTGACAGAGAGAGAGAACAGCAATTAAGGGAGGTCTGTATTTCATATAATTAAAAGTATATTGTGCTCATACTACAATATCCTACAAAATCCACAACTTAAAGAACAAAATCTCCAAGTTTCAATAAGGCCAATTTAAAGTATCGTTTGTTGAATGAAATTTAAGTAAAGACTGTTTTATAAAGGATAAATAAGATGGCAAATTAAGTCTCCCTGCAGTATTTCAAGACATTTGGATACTTTTAACAACTTACAAACAGCCTGTCATGTATATGACTGCTTGGGAAAATGCAGATCAGTCAAGTGCCTCATTTACCTTTCATTTTTTCTGTGATGTCTGTACATCTCCTTGGGGATGAGGGGGGAGATGGAGGAGGTGGAAGCAGAGGAGCAGAGGGAAGGGATGGGGACACCCTGGGGGGTTGGAAAAGTCCAGACAGATTTGGCAGGTGGGTATCCAGGGGGGTAACTGTTGAGTGGCTGATGAGCGGCAAGAAAAGTGTGGAAATGGGGGGAGGGAAAAAGAGGTGGAGGAGTTGCTGGATATATAGAGGAGGAGGAAGGCGGAGGAAGCTGCTGGGTGTTCGATTCATTCCAGCCTCCTGGGGGACAACCTGAGAAGGAGGAGGAGCTTCGGGGGAGAGATGAAATGACGTCAGTCTTGATGATCAGACACACATACACACATACACACACACACACACTTCACTGACCTATCCCAGCATGTTGATGGGCCAGAGTATCTTGGGGCTGGAGCTGTGGATTTAGGAAAAAATGATTTTACAGTATAATGAGAGTATAATGAACAGACAGAAAGAGTATCTTCTTCGTCACTCACCTGAGGAGGACTGCTGTAGATTCACACTGACTGTCTGGGGCAGCTGTACTGATGGAGTCTGGATGACCTGAATAGACATCACAGATTTCATACAGAGACACTTCATCGCATGGGGTTAGGGTGTCTGTGTCAGTGTGTGTGTTTGTGTCCTCACCAGTGGTATCTGCTGCGACAGAGAAGCAGCGGGGTCTTTGTGCAAAACCAGTACAGAAGGGGCAGCAGCCGCTGAGTCATCATGTGGCTTCTCTTCAGCCTCTCTGAATAAACAGCAGATACATGATGATACCACATCAGTTTGCAAGACTGTTTGCAAGTTCTTCAAACTCAAATCCATGAAGCTGCATCATGTCAGTGATTGCACCAAATGTTCAACTTCTCTGGGTACTTGAAGGTTGTACCCACTGATGCAAACTCTGTAAGGATCTACTTTGTCAGACATAAAACAGAAGAGGATGACAAGTTCATAATGATAACTTTAAGGTACAACTACAATAAATCTGACCAGTCATGAGTTAGCAACCAGATGAGGCAGCAGATGCAATGAGTGAACCAATGTCACCAACACCACTTTGACACACTGTATCCCTGAAAAAAACTTTTACACTGGAAAAAAAACACACTTACACTAACTAACCACTAACATCTGGCTTTTGCCTTCAACGGGAAAGGGTACAATCGGCATTTAATATTAATAAGTGATAAGAAATGAAGGAAACATGACATCCTGGTGGGAATGCAAATTTTTACCTCTTTCTTGGAATGATGGGACGATGCATGTTGAAGTTCCAGATCTTGGCATGTCAATACTCATCAACATTATGTACTACTTTTTACAGTCTGGGAACGACGGTCAACAGTGACATCATTTAGATGGTGTTGAGATTGAAAAAGGCACGTTCCTGATGTTGAATGTGACACCAGAAAAAAAACTCAAAAAGACAAGGTTGTCTACTGACAACAGGGAAGGAGGCTATCACCTATTTATTATTGGGTTTACCTGCATTTATATAAACCCTGCATATACAGGCTAATTTCAGTGTGAAATACAAAATATGTTACGTTACTTGTCAGGTATCTCCATTTGGTTTTGCACAGGCTGGAGAGATGTACTCAGTATGTTGGCAGCAGGGGCAGGACCTGTTGCTGTGGGAGGAGCCTCACACACCTGAGACAATGACGGTGTGTTTACAGTCGCTGACTGTGACTCTGACTGAGGATCCTAAAAAGGGAGGCAACAAGAGAACATAGCAGGGATCAGAATGTAACAGAACAAGCATGAGAAAAAGGTCAATCTTAAGACAAACATCCAGCAGACATAATAATTAGCAAAAACAAAGAACATCTACAAAAGAAAATATCAATGATGATTATACACATATTTCTTTTGACTTTAAATTGTAATATATTGTGTTTTCTAACAATTGTTTCAATGGTAACCACTCTGAGACTTGACAAACATCTGATTGGGAAAAGAAAACAGCAATTATTCTGTTTGCTCCTGAGTCACACAGGTACTGTGCTATTCTTTCTTTGTGCCTCCCTCCCAGATGAGACACATCATTATGAGGCTCACCTGCTGGCTGTGGGCTGAGTGGTGAGGCTTTTGAGGTTGGCTCTGCATGATGAGAGGCGGCGGGGTGGGAACAGGGCTCGGCGTTGGGGTTGGATTTTGGGATTGGGAGGCATCACACGGTTGTGGCAGACTTTTAGTGTTGCCTCGCTCTTTTTTAAAAGTGTTCACAGCCTGTGGTGGGAGAAACAACGACAAATCAAACAAATCCCCTTTAAAAAAACATTTATTTAAGCCTCTCCATTCCACTCCAACTCTTTCCATTTGTTTGGCAGCTCACCTGTCGAAGAAATTTGTTGGCTATCAGGGTATCAGGGGAGACATCTGGTTGGCTACAAGTGGGGCAGGTGTGATCCTCTGAATCCAGCAAGGCGGTGCG
>JBBMOC010001113.1:0-14465 GCA_037975185.1 Centropyge bicolor | reverse complement strand
GTAGTTTCATACAGTCTATGATGATCACACACTGTGAGAGTTTCCATCCCAACTGTAGTTAGCAGTCGTGTGTGTTTGTTGTAAGTCTGATGATCAAAAACAGAAAAAAGTCTGGTCAGCCTCCGGCAGCACAATCCACTGACACGACAATCCCTCTTTTAGTTTATAGATGTGTATGTTCAGCTCCAACAGCCTGCAATTAGATTGAAATATTTCATAACAAAGACTTTAGTAAATAAATTACAGATTTTTTAATACCTTCTGAAAGGAAACAGCATTTGAAATAAATATCTGTTGTGTCACTATCACTGCACGAGGTGTCAGCAAATGAACCACATCCTTGCACTGCTGTTCCTGTAGATAGTTTGTAATTACAGCTGGAAGTTGGACAGAAATCTGTTAGTGTCTGTTAATTCAATGAAAAGTGCAGCAAGTGAAATACAAAATGTGAGTCACACACTTTGATGTTGTAAAATGACAAATTGTTGAGTATTTGTCATAAGAATGAGAATATAGAGGACAAAAAGTAAAAGTCACATTCAAGCAGGGCCGTTTCCAGCCTCATGAGGGCCCTATGTGCAAGATGCTGCTTGGGGGCCCCTAGTTTGTGATGGAGCAATTCCTAACCCTTTAGATGGTCCACTAAGATGCCACACTCGATTACATTTCACGAGGAAAACAGGCTACAGTCATAATAGCCTCTCATATTAAAATTAAACATCAACAACAGTTGAGCCACTCAGGCAAGTTAAACTGATTAAAAACCATGATCAAAGAAAAACAATAATCCTCTATACGTCAATAAATAAAACAGATATTGAGTGTTTTAAAAAGCGTTTACTTTAAATTTAAAAAAGACTCAAATAAAAATGAATTCATTTAATCATTGGTAATCCTAATGTTAAGTGTCAAATATCTGAGAGACAACAACAACACTCCCTTTCATTTTATTTAACTTTCATGAAGGAAACACTAAAGCTGAGTCACCAGCTGACTCATATTTATGCGAGGCTAGCTGAGTTTGCTAGCTAGCAGGACAAATAAACAAACTTCCTAAAAACTCGGCATGTTACTCACTGAGTGACAGTGCAGTCCAACAATCATGACTTAATTATGCCACGAAAACACCAGCCACAGCTCGTCATTGCAGTTATAGCCTACATTTATTTTTCAAGCATATAAGGGATATAATAAACACATGACATAGCCACAGATAAAGACAGGTCATTTTCATTCCCCTCAGTTGAGGCTGAACATTCAGCTTTGGGGCCTTATGCATTTGCATAGTCCACATGTAGCAAGAAACGGCTCTGCATCCAAGTTACATTTATTGACCCTCTTACGTTGCGCAACCTGGCCTCAGCAGGGAGCTTCAGTTGTCGTGAGATAAAAGGCAAATGCAGGTAGAGACACTACCATTTACATTTAATTTTACTGGTTTGAATAAGAAATCACCTCTCCAAGATTTGCTTTTTCATTTGTTGTCTTTTGGTGTTGGCCTGTATGTGAAAGCTCAACATTCACATACAGGTATGAATTTTAGGTCTGAAGGTCTGAATTGGCAGCTTTCTTTCACAGTTTGCTGAAAGTGATCGAGATGACAGAAAACAGTTTGTATCTGGACTAAAAGGAGAGTGAATGTTGGACTTGCTGACCAGAGCGGGACTCCAAATGAATTCTAATGTTGCTCTTTCCAGGTGCTGTTGGAGTCCTCTGTAAACCAGCAGAGGGGAGATCACTGCACTGGCTTCCTGTGTGCGAAAAATTTAAAAATACTACTGTTGGCTTACACTACTACTACTGTTGGTTTAGGACCAAAATACAACAAAACGGTAAAAAAAAAAAAGTTTGGGCCTGTTTAAGATGTTGCTAAAATTGAATTGTGATTGTGATTGTTTGCTAATTGAATTGTGATTGTTTGCAAATCATTTAAACCCTGTGTTTAATTGAAAATAGTATAAGACGACACATCAAAGGTTGAACCCGAAAAATTTGATTGTTCTATGAAAAATATGTCATCATTTCTGAACTGGATGCCAGCGACACTAAAAAGTTTGTCAAAAAAGCTGGGACAGGGGCAACAAAGCACTGAAAAAGTTGTGTGAAACTAAAAAATGACATCGAGAGGAACATCTCCAAACAAATGAGGTTAATTTGCAACACGTTACTCACATATAATGCTGTAGTTGTGAGTAATGACATTGAACAGTCAATAAACACATCCATGAAGAACAGATAAATTACAGGATGAGTCTGGTGGTATTTGTTATTGTCAACCAATCTCAAGATCACCAAGCATCAACCTCTGCAGCTGAAACATGAAGCCAAGTTCCACTTGGACCAAAAACACCTGTTTGGATCATTCCACAGGGAAACAGTTTCATTGGTAACAGGTGATAGGATCATGATTGGGTATGAAATGTTCATCCTGGAAAGACAGTCATTCACAAGCAAGGCTGGAACAAGATTCAACACTTTGTCAAACACATGACTGTATAAATATTGTACATGATGGTGCCGCTCTAGTGGCAGCCTGCTACACCAGCTCTCGCTCACTGTTGAGCTTTTTCCTCTTTTATTCTCTTTTTTATTCTTTTTCATTGAGATGGTGACATCTTATAAAGACCTGGGTGTTCACCTCAACAACAAACTGGACTGGACTCACAACACAACACTTTACAGGAAAGGTCAGAGCAGACTCTATCTGCTCGGGAGACTGAGTTCTTTTTTAGGTCTTTGCAAGGGGCACTCCTGAAGACCATCTACCACTCTGTTGTGGCATCAACTATATGGAGTCTGCTGGGCAGCAGCATATCAGCTGCGGACAGGAAGAGACTGGACAAACCGATCAAGAAGGCCACCTCTGCCCTGGGTTTCCCCCTGGGCGCAGTGGAGGTGGTGGGAGAGAGGAGGAGGATGGCTAAGCTGTCATTCATGTTGGAGAGTGACTTCCACCCCCTGCAGGACACTTTAACAGCTCTGGAGAGCTGATATATATATATATCAGTGGCGAGCGGTGACCTGTTACAGTGGTCATGCTGAAGTGTGAACTACAGCCAGCGCCCAATTGTTGGCTATTTATTTATTAATTAAAACACGTCATATGTTTTTTACGGGGCCCCAGAGGTGTCAGGTTGCAGAATATTTTATTAAGGCGAGGGCACGCCTTCTATAGTGTGGGTGCGCGTTAATAAAGCATTCCCTCCACGCTATGTTATAGTGAGGGACCGGGATAAATAAAGCGCTCCCTCCACGCTATGTTATAGTGAGGGACCGGGATAAATAAAGCGTTCCCTCGCTGTATCATAGTGAGATGCCTCTGGGGCTCTGTATACCTCCGGGGCTCCGTTTTCTAACTAGTACATCAATGCGATTTTAATAGACACTCTCACACTCAGAGTTTTTCACTGACAGCTTTTTTGCTATTCAAAATGCTCATGTACAGTAAACACAGCCTCGAGTGCGGGTACTACTCAATGTCGCAGTGCGCATGCGCGAAACAAGCTGTCAGCTTTCCAGCTTTTCGCAAACAAAACAGGATAGATGAGTTAGGAATTTCACACCAAAACAGTAGAACTAAGGTATTGCATTATAGAACACACTGACAGATGAATATTTTCAATTATTTTATTGAAGGGCTTGGGCATGCACTGCACTTATAGCTTATTATGACCGCTCGCCCCTGATATATATATATATATAGCCTGTTTAACTTTTAACTTACCTTATTTAACTTTGCTGCTGTGCAATATGAAATTCCCCACTGTGGGACAAGTAAAGTACTATATGGACACTTTGCTTGGAAATGATTGTGTAACCCCCGTAAATTTCCCCAACAGAAATTGATTGTTGTTTTCATTTAAAAATAACTATCAGCATTTTTAGGGTTAATTCTGTGAAATTCACCTCCTTCAGCAAGGGTTCATCTGGAAATCTCTCGGTTCTTATTGGTTCTCACCAGCAGAGCGCGCCTTCCCCTGCATATCTTTCTTCTTTTGGATGAATGCCAGAGATGTGGTCAGACAGGTCATGTTATTAGACCACTTTTATGTTTTAGAAATTTTCCTAAAGTTGTGTAGAAGCAGTATCTTTTATGAAGAGCAGATTTACACAAGCGAGCGACGTTTTTTTCCCTTTTGGGCGAAGTACCGGTGAGTAATTTGGTTGGCAGAATGTTAGCTTAGCCTGCTAGCTAACACTGCAACATGGTGTATATGGTGTAAATTATACTGTATAGCCGTGAGAAAGTCATATATTCTGTTATTGCTGATGAGAAACTTTCAAAACCAATCGAAGACAGACTGTATACATCTGATGTTTTTGTTCATTGCCTTGTTTTGAGAAAGAAAAGTACATGCTGCTCAGATGTATGTATTTGGTTATTAGCTAAGGTTAAGCTAGTTTAGCTATGCATTTTAATGCACGGAGTCAAACTATCATTTCAGTTTATTATTTCACGAATGGAGAACATAGATTTTGACTGAAAAAACGACTGCTGCATGCAGGTTGGTTTTTTTGGATGCTGTATGGAGTGTGGATTCTGAACGTGGAGCCAGAGCCCAAAGCAGAGATTGGTGGAGAGGAGCAGAGTACCGGACCAGCCAGCGCGAAGGGCATGGTGTCCAGCTTTCACTCCGCCGTCTGTCCAGGGAAAGGAGCACGTGTCACTCCAAGGCACTCAGCTAAGGACTTTTTTTCTTTGCACCAACAAAATCATACTACCCAGGTAGATGCACCGACTGAAGTGAACAAACACATACAAATTTTGTTTCTGGGACATTTTATTATTTTGTTTTCTTCTTTAAAAGTGCACTGAATTTGTTACACTTACCTGTTATGGTCCTCTTTGAAAGAATTCAGTACACTCTAAAAAGCAAGACATTGAACCAACGTAAAAAAGTTCTTCAATTGGCACATCTAATAAAATTAAGTTAAGAGAACTAAATAAACTTTAATTCAATTCATTCATTATTTTTAATTCCACTGAACTTATTTTTATTTAATTGGGGAAAATTGAAAAAAATGATTCAGAACAACTTAAAAAACTACAGAAAACTGGATCAAATTAAATTGTTATTTTTAATGCCATCTAACTTATTTTTAGTTTATCAGTGAAACTTTAAAGCTTCTGTTCAGATCAACTAATTTTTGTTCATGAGACTAATGATTAAATATATATTTTTTAACTTAATGTAACATGTTACTTTAAATTCTCTCATTTTTTCACTTTAATATGACCTATTTCATTCTTAAAACACGGGTAACAATCCATGTAACTTTTTTGTTGTATAGATCCATATTATAGCAAATCTTATATTTCCTCTCTTTCAGATGTATTTTTTGCATATGATCCCTGTTCAATGAAGAAAAAAATGAAAGGAAAATGTTAACTTATTTGCTTCAACTTGTTCCTATTGTTAAAAAAAAAAAGAAGAAAGAAACAAATGAAACAAGTGCACAATATTATTGAGGAAATTCAAAATTCTAATTTATTTTTGCACAGTGTAAGAATACTGCAGATAAAACTTTCTGCCATAGAACCAGATCAAACAGCCATTGGCCTTGCAGGCCATACATGGTGAAGTTTGTGTGGAACAGGTCATTTTTTTAACTATTAGCAGTTTTCCAAAATTTTGCCATACAACAAAGCTTGCAACCAGTGACAATTTGACAATTGACAGTTTCTGCCATAAAACCAGCCCATCTAAAAACAACTGGCCTTATAGGCCATACAGCGTGAAGGTTGTGTGAACAGGTCACTTTTTGACAACTGCCAGTTTTCTATGAAGGTATTTCAGGCGCAAAATGTTCGAGCACCTGTAATATTGAATTTGTATGTGTATCAGCAAATTTGTATTCCCACACTCTATGAGTTGTGTACTTGTAAAATAATTTTAGTAGTTTTGCACCAAATATCTCAGCGGAACCGGAAGTACGATTTCTGATTTGCACTTCTAGAAAACAGAGAATGTGTGACTCATGGGGAGGATTTGAGTGGTTGTAAATTGCTATTTGTGTTTGTGTGTTAAATGACACAGCTATTTTCTTGGTAAATTATTTCACATAGTTATTGCACAAGTTCACATTCAGATTTGCACATATTCAAATTCTCACTGCAACTTCACTTCATACGATACAGGTGCACAAGTATGTTTTGCACCTAGTGCGCTGCAACAATAGGTGCAAAATGTGAGCGTGTCAGTGTTGAAATGTGTGACTTGTAGAAAAGGATTTGTGCACCTGTGAATATGATTTGTGCACCCGTAAATGTGATTTGTGCACCTGTAAATATGATTTGTGCACCTGAAATTACAATTTTGTGAATATGTATTTTTGTGTTGTATTTGTGGGAAGAAAAAAAAATCGGCACATACAAGAAATTATTTTACAAGTACACAACTCATAGAGTGTGGGAATACAAATTTGCTGATATGCATACAAATTCAATATTACAGGTGCTCAAATATTTTGCACCTGAAATACCTTCATAGTTTTCCAACATTGGTTCCTCCAAACATTTCCTGTCATGACAACATTATGACTTACGACAACGACACTCCTTATTCTGGGTAGAGCTTTGTGTTCAGTCCCCGTACCTTGCCACTCACCCTACCTGGGTCAAGCTGCATTAGTACTTTTTGGAAAAACTCAAAGGTGCGTTCAAGTCCCTTTGGGTACTGCAGGTTGAGGGCATAAATTAACCCAAACAGTAAGGCGCAGGCAGATGCAACAGAGGGTAAGTCATTCAGCACTGTGACACCATCTATGACAATGCCTATGTCTGCAGGTGAAGCATCAGGGTCACCTTCTGAAAGGATGACAAAAATGCCCATGGACTGCTGCTCCAGCTTCAACTCCGTTCGCATCCTGTAATTATGGAAAAGTATAAGTTAGCATTACCATAGCTTTTAGCTTTAGTTGTCACATTTCAATGCTTCCAAGCATTTCACTAGTTGTCAACAACAGTTCTTGAACAAGAGGCAGCTTTACCACTTGTTTCTGTATTGAAAAAAATGGCTGCAATATTCTGTATCTGATAAAACAGTCTCTGATTGGCTGAGTTACCCATCAATCAAAACTCAGTCTGGCTATTGGATACTGTAATTTCAAGAATTGGAGCAAGGTAGGGAAAAAAGCCTGAACAAAAGAATGATATGAAAATCGAGGTCTGTGATCAGAATGGTTTTACCAGGCAAGGAATATGCATCCAATTTCAAAATGTGGGCAGTATGTATGTTGAGCTCAGTCTATATAAACATAATTACAATTACCAGGTACTCTTTGAAGAGGCATTCAAAATCTTCACCAAAGTAGATGGTCAGGGATTTCAGGAGGTTCTCTCCTCGGGTGTTGATGTCAACAGTCTGCAAAAAATAGCTACAGTTACATGAAGAGTATTTCTTCAGTCTGATTAAATTTGTGCTGATCAGAAAATCAAACTTGTGTTAACATCGTCATCAAATATTCAAATAAACATCAAATAATCCAATCATAATGTGCATATACATACACTAATATTTACTTGTGATTGACCAGTACGACGTGCAGTGTAGTCTCATTTTCACAAAAATTTGAAATTGAACTTGTTTCTTTGTTTTGCACCTATATGAAAGCTGCTATCTGTTGAGCATATGGTGATAATATCCTTTCAATATTTTACCTGGTTGAAAGCCTTCAAGAACTTGCTGGTCTTCTGCTGCACAGCTCCTGTCTTGCTCCCAATGATCTCCACCAGCCTACCCGCATGCGTGTCAAACAGAGCCATTAATTTTGTTTCAAGAGGAACTGTAGTGATTCGCAGGAACTCTGCATTGACCTGTAGTTGTGTTAGGGACACTATATTGGGGTCATTTCTTTTGCAATGCAAGAAAGGATATTAACTTAGTCCCATGATGCACCACACATGTTTTGAAGAAGAAAATCAAACTTTACAATAAAAGCACATTATTGTTCACATTAAGGATCACAGGCAAAAACATATAAGGGGTTATCTGAGGGTTACATTTCTATCAACATACCTCTGGTATTTTAAATAGTGCAGGCCACCTCTTCTGGACTTCATCCACTGTAGGCTCCTGATCAATCACTTCCTGTCTTCGGTAGGCAAATGTCTGCTCCTTCTTCTTCCTTCTCCTTCTTTCTGAACAACAATTGCTCTATTTCCTCTTTTCTTCACTTCACTGTAAGTAGTGACTCTCTCTCTTTTTCCATGGTTTCTGGAGATGCATCACCTGGCAGTGACGGGTAGTAGTTTACCTCTGCACATCTTGGTCGTTTTACCTTCTTTGCAGGAATGGCATTCTGTGGGGTCTTAACTTTCAGGGTATTCACGACTACTTCAGGGGTCCCATGTGCTTTGAGTAGAGTTCTGTAGTTAGCCATCTTATATTTGAGCCTCTGCTTCCAGCCGTAGCAGCCGTTGAATGAGCCTGGCTCACTAAGACAAGGATGCTTTTTAATTAAAGCTTCTACTACCTCACAATAGTCCACATCCATAGGATAGGCTTTGTACTTGAAAATTTCCTCTGCCAGTTTTTCCAATACATCTGACAACATCTTTGAGCCAACTTGTAGTCTAAGTTTTTTTTGCATTGTATTCTGCATTTCCTTTTTGCAATTGCATCTCTGTCTCAAGGGAAAAGCGTGGAATGGGGAACTCTTTTGGCCACTGCATTGTTCTCAGTGTTGAAGGTGACCTGTCCAGAATTATGGTACTGTCTGATCCAGAAGATTCTGAAGAACTAGCCTCATCACTCTGGCTGGATGAACAAGAGCTGATCTCCAGGGCACAACTAGGAGAACCAAAGGGCTGTTTGTCCATCTGAATGACTTTGACAGTACTTCGGTCCTTAATTTCAGCGGTAGAGGTCAAATTGACAAACATGTTCCCAAAGTCAGTGTCTTGGTATTGGAGCCGTATCCTTCCAGACAATGCACATGTTTGTTTGATGACAGTGATGAGGTCCTCCAGGGAATCAGGCATTCCACCCGGTAGAACCATTCGAATGGAGTCGTCTTCACCCAGAACAACTAGAAGCCTTGCAGATGTTCTCCCAGTCATGCTGACCAATACACTGAAACACACATTAAAAACTATTGTTAAAAGAATTTTTAAAAGTTGAGGTCATCAATAAATCACTGCGGAGGAGCATGCTCATTTATTAACATTAAAAGACAAATAGAGCTACAATCACCTTGATACTTGGATACTTAGCTGATAGCAGGACACACCTAAAATAAATAAGTATACCTTTCTCACAGTCAGTGCCTCTATCATATATTATAAAGATGGATCTTACCTGAGGGAGCAGCTTTGACAGGGCGCCACTGACAACTGGGGAAGAAAGTTAAGATGAAAAAGTTTTAATGTTTCTCACAAACATATGGATGAAAGTGTCACTTCAAAAAATACATGTACATCTCACACTGAATAACAGCATAGCTCTTACACTTTATTTTCCAAAAAATATTGTCTTTATAGTTTTTCAATCTTGTATTTCTGGACAGACTTTGGTTTGACTTGGAGCATGAAGACTTTGAACAGTCAAATTAAATATGGTTCTACAAAATATATCATTAGTAATCTTCATTACAGTCACTTTTAATCCAACACTGCATCTAAAACTACATTTTTGATTCCCCTGTCACCACAACATGGAACATGCCATTTATAAGTTTATCCTGAACAGCACCATTTTTCGCTTTAAGAGCAGGTTAAAATGACATTCAATGCTCCAACTGCCCAGAAATATGAAGCAAAAAGACAAAAATGAAACGACACAACAGAATCCTTGAAGAAAATAAGCAAGCACGGGTAACAGTGCAGCTAGGAGTGAGTAAAAATTACATTCAGTGCTCCACCTGCCCAGAAATACTAAGCACTATAGTCCCATAGGGGACTAAGGCTACGTTCACACTGCAGTCAACAGTCACCTGAATTCAATTTTTTTGGCTCAAATGTGACCTGTATCTGATTTGTTTCTGACAACAATCTGACATTTTCGAATCAGATACAGGCCACTTTCAAATGTGGTACTAAATCAGATACTCTGATTTTTTTTTTTTTAAAACCCTTTGAGCCCGAGAACCCCAATTGGGAGGCTCCCCTGCATAAGACAAAGAAATAGTGTGAAACAATGTACTAATCATGAGAGAATATAGTAATGCTGCACATCAAATTAAACAGCAGAACCTAGCTACAAGAATAAATAATATATATATATATATATACATGCACCAAACACAGCTCAAACGCCAGCTAAATGAATTATCAAACATAGAAATTAATATAGCGCCACCAAGTCAACCCACTCGTCATATTTCTGGCTATAGCGCTGTGGTAAAAAGCGTCTTCCTTTAAGTTCATAAAAAATAAAATAGACTCATAATTACTTTAATGAGACCTCGCTCAAGGTGAGCTGCTGTGTCACCAGGTTCTGCTTTATGGGAGCAAACTTCTCATTATGATTATCAGCATTATGAAGCAGGTCTGTGTTTGTTGCCCCTCATCACATCGCTCTGTGCGTAATGCCTAAATGTTAAACTGAGCATACGTGTCACTTCTGGAGCCTGAGCAGTTCATGTCGCAACCTACAGCAGGCCACAATTAAAGGTGTAATCTGAGCGGTCAAAAAAATGAACCGACATAACAGTAGGCCTATCCTGGAAGAAAAAGAGCAAGCACGTGTAACAGTGCAACCCTGCACATGAATATAGCACGAGCAGAGACTGTAATATCAGAACATGGTGAACAATAACAGGCTTATTCGGCACGGCTGAGTAAAATTTGACCTAAATATGCAAGTAACTTTACACCACAAAGCTTGGCGTGCCCGTGTCTTTGGCTTACCTGACAGCAAAAAATGCTTGGCGGGCCTCAAGCAGCTAGCTAACCAGCTAATTCATATTATCAATAGTATTTAGATTTCGCACTCACCATACAGAACAGTCAAATTTATAAACAACAACAGCGTTACTTGAGAGGCTACTATAAATATAAATACTATAAATTCCTACCTTGAAAACTTGAATGAAAAGACGACTCCGTCAGGAGGAGTATGAAGTGCCGCCAGTACAACCTCTCAAAATGGCTGAGCTTCACTTTCCTTAAGTTTCATTTTCCTTACGTCAGAAAGGGGCGTAGCCAACGCAAGGAGACCTGAATGTGATTTTATTAAGTTAGATTGATAAAGAATTTATTCTTTAGGTTCTGATTAATTATTTCCCTTTGACCAAAGCAGAAAAAAATAGATTAGATGTCAAATTTAGTTAGTTTTAGCTTAACCAATGGAAAAAAGTATTTTGAATCAGCTTCATGGCTGTAGGAATTTTTAGAGTGTATCCCTTCATTTGTGAGTTATTGAAGCCATTAATTGATATGCGATCAGTTACACTGAAGATTATTTAAATTTGGAATAAATGCAAGCCTTACTTTGTTTTTTGTAAAAGTTGTTCTTGTCACTCTATTCTCCCTGAAGTGCACCTGATGCTACCATTGCCAGAGAGAAAGCCCCATATTGAAATTAGTTTGATTTGGATAGGCTACATAATTTTGGTAAACCATATGTTTGACACAGCGTCCCAACTTTTTTTCAATGTGGTTGTATGAACAATGCATCCTCTGGGAGTTGTTCTCATGTGGTAAACAAGCATCGAAACAGGGAAAAATGATTCACTCTGAGTTGATAGTCCATTTATTGTGCGACATAAAAAACAAATGTTGCAACATTTTCAGTTTTTCCTGACACCAGTTTTTAATCTGTGCCTTCATTTCGCTGGTTTGGGAAACACTGACCCAGAAGAACAGCTGAGGAAGTCAGCAGGCCAAAGTTATATGTCTCTTCATTTCTGTTGCAGTTTGGCATCACAAAACACAAGCTTCTAATAATTACTTCCTCCACCCAATTTGAAAGCAAACACAATCCAACTAATCTAGACTAGTGCAGGTGACTGAATCCAAGATCGTATTTGATGTAGAAATGCAGGACATCTGTTCTAAATTTTACATTTTCATAATGTATAATCTTTCCAAGTTTGTTCTACCATTTTAAAAATAACCAGGCAATACATCACTCCATCCTCTTTTGAATTATCTTTTGGTCTATAAAAAATCAGAAAATAGTATACTATATCTGTAATTATATATATATAATATCTCCTTAACAATTTCTTCAAATCCAGAGTCAACATATTTAAATATCATGCTTTGTCTCAACAGAAACCCAATTATAAAGTTTCTGACACTGAAAGAAAAGCTGATCTACATCATTTTCACATCTACATTATCTACATAATCATACAGCTGGAACTAGTTAATGTTCTTTTTGAACATTCCTGAAAACTGGAAACTGATTCATCAATTACCAAAACAGTTGTATAAAATATCTCATATTTTCATTCTCATTCATTTTCATTCTAATTTTTTCCTATTATACACAAATTACTTGAGTAACAACACACCAAAGTCATTATATTATTTAGGAGGTTTGGATGCAAAAATATCTCAGAAAGAAGGAGTACACTGAGGTTCTGTAGGTTTCTCCTTTTTTCTGGGCTGAATCTTCAGTTGCAGTTTGATGTCAGTCCATCCCTGACTGCTGAAGACTGCACCGAGCTGAGAAGGAATAAAAGACATTTTATTGCTGTTTTATTGTGTCATCTTCTTTACTTGCAGAGTCCTTTCCTTTTCTTCATCCTCTGTCATTTTACATCTTCAAAAATCCAAAACAGAGAAAAAGGCAGAAAGTTACCTGCTGGAGGATTTGGGCCTTGATAGCTTCGTCGGTTATGTCGGCGTCAGTCTGAATCTTCATCCTCACTGTGGTCTTGCGTGTTGAAACTGAACAGTACAATAAACACACATTCACAAAACAAAGACACACACTCTGAATTCTGATGAATCACACCCAAAGAATGTGATTGTGTTGTTGAATGGTCACCTTGATGGCAGATGAATGGATATGGATGGTCACAGCGGATGTCACCCCATTCATGTGCAGCATTCTCCACAGTACAGAATTCACGACCATCCTGGTTGCCTGGTTCTCCACTGATCCACTTTCTGAGGGAGCTTTTGCTGTTGTCGGACCAGGCCCATGGCTCTCGGTACAGACCAATCCAAATAACATGACTGTTGGCTGCAACATGGACCTCATTGTTGTCTTCAGAGCTCTCGATCACGGCCAAGTCAGTGTAGTGTTCTCTGCAGTATGCTTGAGCAGAACTCCATGTCACTTCATTTGAGACGAACACATAGGTTTTTTTATTGTTGTCTGTAACTGCAACAGAGAGAAATGAGACCAGTGTAATCATTCATTCATTCATTCAGTCATGTTCATTTAGTATATATTTATTTCTATTGGCGACAACTTGGAATGCTTGACTTGTATGTAGACATTTATTTATGTTGTTGGTCACTGGTGATTTTCAAAATGATATATACACCTATCTTTTTCATAAACTAGCGTTCATTACTGTCCTGACCATTTTTTATTCTCTAGCATTCTTTGAAGTCAATTCTTCAGCATTTGTCGTCCTTGTTCTTCTCTGTATGTCTATGTTTGTGTTTAGTACATTGACAGCAATGAAAACTGGAGTCAAATTGCTTGTCTGTGTTCACATACTTTTTCAATAAATCTGATTCTGACTGTGAACTAAATTATTCCTGCTGTTGCGTAACAGTTGTAGCTCATAGTTAAGGCTGGCTGACGTAGAATTAATTTGATTCATTCAAAGATTGATTTTTTGCTCCATGTGTAAAAGGTGTAACATTGTGAAAAAGAAGTTTTTAAAACATGTACAAGGTTTATTTTCAGTCTAAAAGTAACATAAATGATAGTTGGCTACATTCGCTGTCTAGAGCCATGACGAACAACAAATGATGTTTCCATTATTACTAGCTGTTGCCCTACACTTTTGTTTTGTATTTTAGTGACTGAAGAGTTCATTTTATAGATATGCTTTCATTGCAAATATCATTAGGGAAGCAAAATAAAAGAATAGCTAGAGTAATAATCTGTCTGACACAACAGCTAAGAAGATTTTCACTCTCTTGAGGAAACAGAAATTGGACTTTTGCTTGAATTAAAAATGTCCCAACAGCACTGATGGAGCTGAGGATGGAGCTCATTCTGAGGACGGCTGCTGTGATTTCACTGTAAGAGTTTACTGGTCTGGTGCAGAGAAAAGCTTAAAGTTAGTTTGTGTTCGTGGTGGAATTTGCTCACTAACACAACCTGTTGATGCTGTTGTCGCATTAAAACTTTAAATTAAACTTAAATTCAATTTAAATGTGAATTATTATCGTTTTATTTTTATATTTTATTATCAATTATTATTATTAGTTTAGATGCCAGCTGATGAAAATAGTGTGGAGAGTGATAGTTTGATCTGGATCCAGGAGGGGTTCACCTGAACATTTGTCAACATCAACTCCTTCTCCAAACATGATCACAGACCCAGAAACT
>JBBMOC010001112.1:0-14473 GCA_037975185.1 Centropyge bicolor | reverse complement strand
TCACTCGCTAAACCGTGACATTCATCAAACAAACCAAACATGCAATGTGGATTTTAATACCAAATGTTTTATTAGAAAATATTTTACACGTAAATCCAAAAACAAAGGAAGCAGGTAACGTTGCAGATCGGAGGGAGAGATATTAAGTTTGCGGATCTCGGCAAAAGTCTGTCCAGAACCGCCCCCCTACAGTGTTCAACGCCACAGTACAGAGAATAAACAGTAGCTGTGTTTCAGTCGTCTGCTCTCCAAACGCAGCTCCTTGTGCTTATACAATACGTTCTCTTTAAGAACATACTGTCTGCGTGTGTGAGAGAGCGACAGAGAGAACGTCAGATTAGAAGTTGTCCACCAGGTCCATGATCCTCTTGCGCTCGGCCTCTTTGAACTCGTCGCTCTTCCCGTCTCCGATGCTCTCAGCGTACTCTGCAGAAGAGAAGAGAAGAAGAGTGAGAGGATTAGAGGAGTTGACAGCAGAGGCGTGGCGGCTGTTTGACCTCTGAGATCAACTGAACGGAGGAAACACCCGAACAGGAAAGTCGAGAGTTCAACAGCAGAATGACCTTCTAGTTATTTGATCACCAACAATAAGGAGTGAAAGGAGGCTCTTAAACTACTCCTCTGAGAAAGATTATGTAGAAATAGAGGAAAAACATCTGCAGAAAAACATGACCAAACACACAAAATCCACTCAGTTGACAGTGATATGAATCACAGAAACTGAAGCAAATCCTCAAAGTTTAGAAGCTGGAACCAGCAAATATGCTGGAAATTGAGTCTATAGATTTGTACAAAAACTGTGGTTGATTAATTTTCTGTTAATCAGCTCTGTTTTATGATTATGTTATTATGTAAATAGTCAGCTTTACTAACACAGAGCTACTGCCTGTATCCTTTAATGCCACATGAATATATCCAGTTTATCCTGGGACTGGGTGTGGTTCATACTGGAAGTTGTTAGTTTAGTAAAAAAAAAAAAAAAGAAAGAAAGTCAGGATTACATTAGACTACATTGCATCACTTTCTTTAAACCTGATTCTTTATATAACAGGATTTGGCCCAGGTGAATGTGAAGCTGGTCTGAAGAGTCTGATGATGAAAGACAAGAAAACTATTGACAAAAAACAGCACATAATAGCTCATTTTTCAGCTTTAATTCTAATGAAAAAGCCAAATCTGAAAAGCTCCTCTGATTGCTTTTTGTGCACTTTTGAGACGCTCTCTAACTTGTCACTGTTACTGTCAAGTTAGTCAAGCTTTATATCTGATCATGAGCTAAAACTGATGACACTCATGGAACATTATCGATTATCAGTTATTTATTGATTTCTGAATGTATGAATGGACGTCTATCCCTCATGGATATTCAAGACCCCGACACTGTTCAGAGTGAATTCTGCTGATTGTCTAATGTCTGATTTTTAGATTGGACTGAATGCCTCTGAGCAGAAGCTGTGTTACAGCAGATCATCAGGTATCTGTTCAGAGTCAGAAACAATGAAGTAGTATTTGGTTCCACTCTTAATATTAACAAACAAATTTAGACTGAAATTAGAGTGAGCGAGTGCAGCTGCCCTATTTATCTGCTAGCTGTGATCCAGCCTTGTTCCTCAGTGGGAAATGTGAGCAATGATCTCTCTTACCCCCATTTAAAACACTGAATAATTAGAAGGAAGGAGCAGAGCGATGCTGTAACTTCAGGAAACAGAGAGCACTTTTCACTCTCATTGTGCTCACTTCTGAATAACATGAAGCTATTCTTTGGATTTCTAAGGACGCAGCTGAGACAATGCATTAAAGTGCCATTATTCAACAGCCTCTCACTCCAGTCTAGACCGCCTCGCTCTGTCCGTCACTCTGCAGCACAAACTCAAATTTCAAGATCTGCCTTTGAAAAGATGCTTATAGATGTGGAGAGGTCCCATGGCTGTGAGCAGTACCCAGCCCAGGTGTGCCGCTCACTGCTCCTGCTTCATTGTGTGCTTCTGAGCGTCGGACTGTTTTCTTCATTTCCAGCGTCTGCCTCCCACACGAGGCCTTGGAGACCGTCAGACGCTCGATTTGTGAGTCTAATGTGCAGAAAGAGAAAGTTGCAGCTGCTGCAGCCCCAGCGGAGTCCGGCCCGTTCGTTTTGTCTCTGAGGCAGGGATTACACATTAAAGCCAGGGATGTGGAGACAGAGAGATGAGAAAGAGCACTTTTCTCTGGGAGAGAATGAAGGGGGCTTTTCTGACAAGAGCTCCCAGGGTTTAGACGGACAAAACATGGCTGTCAAAGACACTGAGGAGATTTGGTTTTTTGAGGGGGGGAGGGATGTTTTAATGTTAATAGATATGACGTCAAGGATGGTGACAGACATAATGAGATATGGGGGAACAACACTAGCTGTCTTTATGAGAGCTGGAAGACCCCAAACATTCTTTAAATTAAGATCATTCTGGTTCATTACAGCTAGTCTTGACCATCATTTGTATGAAGTGCTAACAGTGTACAGACCAGTGTAACAGTGACTGAGATCTGGTAACATGGCACAATCTCTAAAACAAGGTATGACTGAAGGAACAAGCATTCAGATGATCAATCAGGTTGTAAACAAGCCAGTTTAGCCCAAATATCTGAACCACTTCATTTGGAGGTAAAACCAAAAATGACTACATCTGAATCTGAATCTATCTAAAAAGAAAAAAGTTCACATCTATGACAAGTACATCCTGACAGAGGGAGGAAGTTGAAGCTACTTTAACAGCTTGCTTCCATTTTAAATTCATTCCCAAATATGGGTAACCAGGAAATGTGTTTAAAACCTGACTGCTCTCAATAGTCAACAAAGTATTATCACCAAACTATACCTAAAGTATCAAAAAAAAAGTACTGTACATGACAAAGCATAAGAATCATTTTACTGTTGTAGCTAATCGAGGTGTAGCTCGTTTTACCTACTTTATATAAAGTTTAGTCCAGAGGTTCTTGAGATAAATTGCAAACAATTCAAACATCTGAAACATCAAGAGACCACACTGCTTTTTTGCAAAGCATAAAATGGAAATAGTTAATGAAGTAAAAGTACCTCTAAATTGCACATGACTACAGTACTTGAGAAAAAATACTTAGTTACTTTCCAGCACTGCATGAGTGAAGAAATAAACCAGGCAGCTCTGTATTTAAGTCCAGAGCAACATCAGATATGAGGAGAGTCAGAAGGGAGCCAGAGCAGAACAGTACGTGAACGGTTTCTTGAGATAGAAGTTTTCAGTTCGGGAGACACAGTGTGACAGTAGTCCAACTCTGGAGTACGGAGGTCACTCCATCATTGGGTATTCTGAGGACAGCCGGGCTCGGAGCGCAGAGAGTTGGGAGTGGAGTTATAAAAGTGTGAGTCTGGGCCACTGTCTGGAGGACAGATATACCCTGTGTATGGCGCTCATGAATGGCGGCGCTGTGCAGGGCGTTACAGTGTAATGTAAGGAAATAAAAATGACTGGATTTTAAGGTTGACTGAGAAAAGCAGGTAAGGGGACGCGGAGGGAGCGACTCAACAACAACATGAAAACCGACAGCCTGTCATTGTGCCTGTGTGTGTGTGTGTGTGTGTGTCTATAAATGGCGGCGCAGTCAGCCACACAGACAGAAAGGTCAGAGATTCTGTGACTCTTCAACTCTCTGCAGAAGCTGTTCTTTGGCATGCCGCTACTCTCTCCTCCTGTCACCACAGCAACGCGGCAGAGGACAATACAGTACTGAGCATCGCCATTACTCAGGTCAGTGACTGGGACTGATCTGCCGCGAGTACAAGGAGAATCATTTCCAGGAGCAGCCTCTGCAGCGGCAGCCAAGAAGAGGGACACACTGTAGGACTTAGAGTGTGATTACAGCCGCAGCTGGGACACCACGACTCATTTGAACCAGTCTGAAACTGGTCGGATCCAGCTGCACAATGGACAGCTGGCACGCACGATCCTGTAGTGTTTTCAAATGAGGCAGAGGTCGTCACTGACACAGCTGAGTGTGTGAAGACCTGAGGAACATGCAAATACACAAGTGCAAGGTCTGAAGTAATGCACGTTGCAAAGATGTCTCTGACACATGACACTAGGGGTGAAACGATCGTTGAATTGACGCACTGACGTCACGCACGTAAAGGAAGAAGAAAGAGGCGTATTCTGCTCCTGTGCTTTGTGCGTAAAGCCCATAAAACTAGTATGGAGCTGTATGTGGATACGAGGCTGTATCTCCGTCATGGATTGGTTGATTCCAGTGATTGACACCTCCTTTGAAGCGTTAGAGCCAATAGAATACAGGGATAGCCAAAATGAGATTGACAGCACTGTTAGCCAATTAGAAGCCCCAGAAGGCAACTAGTGCGCCAGCTTGCCTCAGCCAATCCCGTGGCCCCTCCCGCAGGTAAACAAAGCCTCCCAGAGACATCCGGTTTGTTTGCATTGTGGCTAAGGAAGTAGTACTAACTGTTTGCGGTGTGGATTTATCGATAAACAAAGTTTTCATAGCAAAACAGCTAAGGTAAGAGAAATTTAACGACTATAGTTTGACAAAGCGATTTCGTTTTTTGCTGTTGTTTGTGGCTGTTGCTTTGGTTTTAGAGAGCTTTGGTGGATATGGTTTGAATCTGTGGACTGTCTGCTTTCGTTTGAGGGGTTGTTTGTCCGTTTTGCATAAAGTACTACAGCGCTATAGCCAGAAATATAGCGAGTGGGTTGACTTGGTGGCGCTGTATTAATTTCTATGTTTGATAATTCATTTAGCTGGCATTTGAGCTGTGTTTGGTGCATGTAAAAATGGCTTATATGTTCGTGTAGCCCAGGTTCTGCTGTTTAATTTGATGTGCAGCATTACTAGCCCCAATTGGGGGACCCTCGGGCAAAAATATGTTTTATCCGATTACTCGATTGAATTTTCAGTAGAATACTCGATTACTAAAATATTCGATAGCTGCAGCCCTACATGACACCTTGAGAAAAATCACAAGCTAATTTGTACGGCAACATTCAGTCTGCCATCTGCAGCTGTTCAGGGAAAATAACTGTTTCCAAGGCTTTTCAAGCAAAGTGCCAGCATTTACAAGTGATCGCAAACACAACACTGAGCCAAACTGCTGCAACAGAGTACTTCATTACTGTAAGTGGCTTTTTGTTGGACTATTTCTGGAACTTTCTGGAACCGATAATCTGACATTCACAACCACTTCACACACACACCGAGCGGCCAGTTCAGAGTTTGAGCTTCTTTCTTTTTTCATTCTTGATAAAACTCTGTCTGTCACTTGTCATGTGAACGGCCGGCTGCAACACTATGGATGACTTCGAGCAGGGACTGTCTGTTCTATTGGTCATTGTGGTGTTACTGTGGACTGCAAGTACACCAGAAAGTAGATTCACTGATTCCTATTCTTGTCAAATACAGTAATTTGTAAGAGATCTGTTAGCTTGATCTGAAACGTTAGATGTGCTGTTACCATTTACAATCAGTCTTTCCTTGATGATCACGCCAAGTCTAACTACCTGTGACATCACCCACCACAAGAAAACCTCCCAGCAGGTTTTCACAACATTAGTAGAATCAATGTTCTTCCTTCCAGCATGCAAAACCTCCCTCGCTGCAGAGCTGCTTCTCATTCAGTGAGCTCAAGCCATTAAGGTCAAGATGGCAGCGCTGGCGACACACTCTGCATGTGCTTAACCTTTTTCTGCAGTTTCACGTTGGGCGGGCGGGGGCACTTGAAATGGGAGAGGGTTCCACAGTGTCGGCCTCATGGAAAGGGTGAGGGCAGGCACACACACACACACACACACACACACACACACACACACACACACACNACACACACACACACACACACACACACACACACACACACACACACACACACACACACATACAGAGTGTAAAGCAGCATGCCAATACACACACGGATGCACACAAACACAGCCCATAAAAGACACACATACATGAGCACAAACACACAAATCGCATCAAGATCACACAAGGGCAAGAACACACAACGCGCAAATTAGCATGTATAAAGTGCTGCACCTAAATATACACATGGGAGGGCACACATGAGCACAAACTGAACATGTACACACCTGCATATCAAAGCCGTATTAAAATGTAAAAATATGCACATGAAAGCAAGCAGGGACATGTATGCACACATAAAGATGAAGGCATGCAAACTAAGAGCAAATATTATATGCACACACTAAGAAAAAAAAAATCATGTTAGTAAGCAGAATCACACAGTGGAAACTCCGCGGACAAGCAAAGCACATGTGTATGCAAATATACAGATGAGGGGAACACATTCCCATACACACACACACAAAGTGAGGACTGGAGATGTGCCACGCTTTCTGGCACCGCCATGCGTGACGGATGGCTCTATCTACAGTGCTACATGCCACCGAGAGCCAGAGGGTGCGTGAACGCAGGCTCGTCCTCCAGCTTTAACCCGACAATGATACAGGAAGGATGGATGTCACACCGGGAGGAAAATAACACACCTGCCAGGTCTTTGAAAAGCAAACAGAAAACAAATACGACAGGACAGGAAATCTTTGGGACGGGGGGAGGAAGAAACAATGAGTGACACACTGACAGTCACTGTTCTTCTTAAATTACAATGCATATTTGCCAGGGTGTATTACAGCATATTGTTTCACCATCTGTACACAGGCAGTGTCAATAAACAGCAATAAACACTTGTACATTCACTTGTACTTGGATGTTTCAGACGCTTGATTTTACTTTACTGTGTTCATTTATGGCTGCCATAGCTATAAAATGAAATTAGTTTTCCACCTGCATTTTATATCTAATGACCTTCAAGACTGTCATATTATTAATTATACGCTCTTCTGTGCTTCTGCTTGAGTAGGTCTCTTAATAGCCACACGTCGGGGGAATGTGTGACCAGTATTGACCAATTAAACATGTGCCAGTGTACAAATCTATGCATGCAAAGAAGTCGTGTACCAGATAGAAATATGTACACAGTGGCTTGGATATTTAAAAAAAAAGAGAGCTGTAGTTTGACATCCGTTTCAAAGTTTGCTCAGGCTCTTCTCCTTTGTTCAACACAATAAGGAAGAATGACATTATTCATAGTGTTTTATTATATTTCCAACACAAGCACTTTGGCAGGCGAACAGCATGGGCTTACTATCAAACAACAACCGCAGCCAAAGAGCAGTGACTATTACCAGCATCCCCCCCCCCAAACGTTGCTTCCTCGCCAGGGTGAGAAAGCTCGGAAACAAGATTTAAAAATGTGTCAATAAAATGCTTCTCTGAAAGTCATACGAGTTGTTTCTGGCATACGGATCAGCCTCTGTAGGTATTATGAGTATTTGTGCCCCGCCAAAATAAAAGTCTTTTTTTATCTTATTTCTCTCAGAAATGAGGGATTTGTGTTTATGGGTCATGACGAGGTCACCCTGCAGATCTGATAGGGATTCAGAGTTTTACTCAGACACAGCCACCTTGGTTTGTTAATCAGTCATACATTCAACTTGCAGTAAAAAAAAATGCTGTAAATATTGGTGGTAACAGCCTTAAACAAAGACAGTAATGCATTCAAGGGCATTTCTTAAAATTTCATTATGTGCCTCCACTGAAGAAAGACACAGCTTTTTCTAATTCACCTCAAAATATAAGTATATTTTATGATATTTTAATAAGTCATTATGTTTATATATTCACAATTCCTCCATATGTTTCACAGTAAAAGCCTCCAGTAGAGTGTGTGTGTGTGTGTATGGGGGGATGTTGTGAAACATCTGGAAGAAGTGCTGCAATAACAGCAGATTAACGGCAGAGGAAGCAGAGCAAAGTAGAACTGATTGGACTTCATTTATCAGTGAGTGAGAAGAGTGGCTCTGTTCAAAACAGGCACACAGAACAAGAAATGTGCACAGTTTGACCTGACTATGTCGTTACACTGATTTAATACTGTGAAAGAAAATATGCAAATTATTAGGATGAATTTACCAACGGCGCCATCATAATACAAATATATTCTTTGCCCCCATTTTTTTTTTTTTTTTTTTTACACTGCCTTCATCTGTTTGTTACTAAAGCTGGCCATAAGTGAGTGCAGGATTTAATCTGAGAAATGACTTTAGACTTTAGATATATGACTTTGGATTTAAGAAAAGTTACTTACCCCTCATGATGTGGCGCACTACTTTGACAGATCCTCCTCTGAGGTTGAGAATCTGATGGACCCTCTGCTGCAGCTGAACGCAGAGAGAAAGAGGATCAGACATTTTCAAAATCATTTTTGCTAAGATATCAGTAGACATATAACCTTAGTGTTTGGCTTGTTTAATTATTTAGTCAAACTTGTACAAAAAAGACTAAATGTACATTATATTTGTCTTTCTGCAGTGACAGCGCCCCCTACATTAGCAGTGAGTTTTTGATTTGACTTATGTGCTAATGCTGTTATTTGATTAGTGCATAATCTGTGTGGGAGGACGACAGAAACAGTTATAACAGCAGAGCATTGTTAAACTTAGTCCCATGTACGTTACTCTGATGATTTGATTCGCTGGGTAATGCAGGCGTGCTGTGGTTACACGACTGCTTATTGCTGTGACTTTTGACAGCCTGGTTTCTTGCCGCCACCACAAGTGAAAAGACTGAAAAAAAGGCAGCTAATGCAAGCTAACACCCCTCCTTTCTCTCCATAATGTGGGGCAAAAGCAGCCCTGCCTGTATAGGAGCCGACTCTTCAGGCGTTAAAATGAACAGAACTAGAACATATGAAGGAGCCACTAATTAATGACTCCATGAAGTGATATATCCAGGATATGCTGCAGAGTGATAACGCAGCACGTACGAAGTGTTGCGGCGTCTGAAGAGCATGAGCCACTTGGCAGCAGTTCTCATAAAAGCCATCTGACTCCTGTCTGCTTTTATAGCTTGTCTGATCAGATGTCCTAACAATAATTAATCAGAGAGGAAACTCATTTGGCAAGCCAGGGCGAGTGTGTGTGTTTGTGTGTGTGTACCTGTGATATCCCCGAGTTGCTGATCTCAACCATAATGTAGCAGATCAACTGAAGGACGAACAGTCCGGCGTCCAGGCGGCGAAGGTAGAACTCGTCCTCCATGCTGTCGTCCAGGATCTCCCCCCGACGGACCATCTCCTGCACACACAAACACACACAGAAAGGTAAACACACTATAAAAGAAAACATGTATGATGAGGAAAGTAAATCCTTCATTTACTGTTTCTTGCAGGGTTTCTATTGTTCTCTACCCACGAAAAACAGATTCAACAAACAGAGAAAATCAGAGACGTTTAAATCCATTTTCCCCCATGACCAGACACACAAATCAATTGATTTCAAGGCTAAGCTGAAAAAAAAGAAAAAAAAAGAAAAAAAAAGAAGGGGTGGTTGCTCACACACTCACACATACATACACACTCTTGCATAGTTATCCATCTTAACAACCCTGTCAGTATGCCAATAACACAGTGCTGCCAATACGCACACAGCCCACATTAATCATCATTAGAGATTAAGAAGCAGACCTGAGGGGGAGAGGGGAGTCTGGAGTGTAAGCCACTGGAGTGGGACAGAAATACAGACTGTGTTTGGCTGTCACACACTTTTACCTCTGTGCACGGACAGTGGGAAGAAAGTTAAGTCCGTACATAATGTTAAATGACTGCAGTGAAGAAAACAAAGCACACAAACTTAATCACGTCCTCTCTTTTCTCACTCTGAGAAAACTCCATAATAATTTGTTATATTAGAGATGTAGATGTGACTAGCACAGGTAGTCATCAGTCTTATAGATGTAAATTTTAATCCTTCCATCATAAACAATTTTGGGTCAATAAGGGTTTTTTT
Organism: Centropyge bicolor; assembly: GCA_037975185.1. Lineage (NCBI taxonomy): Eukaryota > Metazoa > Chordata > Actinopteri > Pomacanthidae > Centropyge > Centropyge bicolor. The sequence continues at coordinate 4,595 of JBBMOC010001112.1, read as the reverse complement.
TTTGTTTGTTTTTTTTTAGCTCTGATGACTTTGATGCAATTTCATACAATTATTTAAAGGACTATACACAACATGTCATATATGAAAATTTTTGGTAACACTTTATTTGACGCCTATCTCTATAACGCATTATAAATGTATTTATAATGCGTTATAATGACATTATAGCACTGTATAACTATAGTTATAAATGATCATAATGCTTAATAGCAATAATCATAACACACTATAAAGCATTTTATCATCACTTATAAGGTCAGGTATTATAATACATTATAACTGTTGGCAACTCACTGACAATTCCCACATAGATAATGCATTATACATATATTTATGATATGCTTATAAACGTGTATAACTATCATTATAAACACTCATAAATCATCATAAGGCTTTATAACAATGAGCATAACACATTATAGAGCATTTTATAATGGCTTATAAGATCAAGTATTATAATACTTCATGATTGCTGGTCATAGTTGTCATATATTAAAACTCTTTATAATGCATTATAATCACTGGTATAATGCATTATAATTAACATTTTGGCTAACATTCAACCTACATTTTGAATATTACATATTGTCCACCTTCTAAAATTTCAGCATTGGGCTCGTGCTCTCCCATGGGTTCAGTCCTTATCTGCTTCAGTCCAGGAGAGAATCGGCCAACACTAAACAAAAGCCAAACTCGCCACGGCATGTGACACAGTATATCAAGAAAAAGGGCAACTTTTCAAAGCGCCGCTAATGAAAACAAATAGCTTTCAGCGTCGAGCTAAAGGGTACCACACATGACATTTACATCCCAATGATTTAATCTGAGAGAAAATTAAAACTTTCAAAAGGCCTTGTCCTTAAAGATCAATTACACTGTAAAACCCAATTATAGCTGAAGTTCAGCTCATTACCAGACCTCAATCACAGGGCGACTCCTGAGGACGGCGGTACGGGACTATTCTGGGAAAACTACTTGAGCTGCAGGTTGCAGAGCTGGGACTCAATCAACATATCTATTTGTGTGACATCCTGCTTTAGAGATTTCATCCTGATAAAAGACAAGCGGATACATCTTCAGAACAAAGCCCTACTGTACAGTGTCAAGTGTAGCTTTTTAAAGATGCAAAACAATGCATATAATTAAAACAAAAGCATTTAATTAAGCCATTGAATGTAGAGCACGGGTCTCTTCCGTGTCCTCTGGGTAAAAGACTGACCCAGAATTCTGTTTTATCACAAAGCGGAGACTTATCGCATTGTAAAATAGTCCCAGAGCTTCGCCTTGTTGCTGTCAACTAACGGCCATTAAAGATGCAAAAAAAAAACTTGAAACAAAGCTATTTGAATGTAAACTGTGTTTCCTCTCCTTCCTGTAGGAAAACATTATCTCAGTTTCCAGGACAACTCTGCTCATTATTCTGAGCCGATACAGTAGCTCGCGGCAAAGTTACACAAATCTGACAATACAACTGCAGCAAGAGATACAACACACAGGATGTAGGCCTAACACGGAGAACAGATAGGACACAATACATACATGTGGCACCTGAGGGAGAACGCATTTTCTCTCATTGTTTCACGCAGGAAGCAAGTCTACTTCCTGTTATCCTGACAAGGCCTTGGGCAACTCAATTACTGTACATCCACATGTTTCTATTACAGCCTATAAACTGCAGAGGGATGGGACCATATGGAACAATGTGACAGTTTGGGCTTAGATGTATAATGTATTTACACTGTATTACACTGTATTACACTAACATGGACATTGTGCTTTACATGAACACTGCACCTTATACTGTTTTTTCAATCCTGCTGTATATTTAAGTATTTATTGCACCTCAAAAGTCTTCCGTGTTCTTTTAATCCTGTTGTGCTTTTTTAAAAAAAAATTCTACTGTGTGTTTTTTTAAAATTGCAGTCAGTAGAAGTACTTTGCTTTTTAACTTAAACTGCATTTTTTTTTTTCAAACAAAGTATGCTCGAACATGCAAATTTCCCCATGGGGATGAATAAAGTATCTACCTACCTACCTACCTACCTTTACTGAGTAGGTAAATACATTATACATATATAGAGAGTGCAATGTGTGTCAGCAATCAGAAATTAATTGAGACAAGGCAAAAGAAGATGATTGAAACTCATCTAGACTATCAACTCCCAACCAGGAGCACGATGGGGAGCACTTCTAAAGTGGGATATGTGGAATGATTGAGAGGCAAAAAAAAAAAAAGAAATCCTTGCTTAATCAATCTACCACACTTCATCTACATGTACAGTTCGCTGCATGACTGTTGATTTAATTAATTAAACCATAAGAAACTATCAGCTTCCACCTGGTTAACCTTCAGTAATTCAGAAAAAAAATCCTACTGCTGTTAGTTTACACGACTGACTTCTAATATCACACTGAATGTAAAATGGTTTTTGCCTGTCATTTGGATGTAAGTGTCCCATGTGACCCTGCAGTCAGAGGCTCTGTTTAGTTTATTTACTACACAAAGAATCTGCCTGGGAGGAAGACGCGGCTGTCAAAATGACAGAGGAGGATGGGACAGCTCGGGATGGGGACACTCCTCTCACGCATTAACTTGGCAGGGACTGATATAGGGCTTAATCACCTCCACCTCCACAAGAGACAGGATCTACCCAAATACATAATATTTAATATAGGCCTGTAGTTTTTTCACTGTCTGTCTTGGGGTGTGAGCAGGCTGGTGAAGGGAAGGAAAGGCAGGAGAGGTCACATGACATCAGCAATGGAGGATCAAAGAAAAGGACAAAGTTACAGTGACTAACAGAAGCATGCAATAGTCATGCAATAAGGTAGAGGTGGTGAAAGGCAACAGGGCAGAAAGCTAAGATGCTAATGTTCAGGAATCTGGGTCCAAACTGAATTATCTCAACAAATATTGGACGGTTTGCCTTTGAATTTGGTTGACTCTCATGTTCCCCAGAGGATGACTCTTAATGACTTTAGTGATCCCCTGAATTTTCCTCTTGCACCACCATGAGGTTGACATTTATGATTTTGAATGAAATGTCTCAACAACAATTATCTAATACTTTGGTTTATGTTGAAATACCTGCAAAATTAATGAAACTCCCATCAGCCTCTGTGACCTCTGTCTCTGTTCAAAGATGGTCTCTCGCCTCATTGGCCTTTTCCTGGCTGTAGGCTGATTGCTAGTCAACAACTGTGACCCCCATAACCGTGGGCGTTCGTGGTCACGTGATGACACCTAGGCTGTCTTTGTGATAACTGAGCAAACTCTATCTGCTGAACAATAATGGGAGCTGTGAAAGCTCCAGTAGAAGCAAGTAAGAGTGATTTATTTATTGATTTGTTTTCAATCAAGGTCAAAGTATGAACACTTAATATCATCACCGCTCCTCAAAATTTAAGTTTTTCTAAAATTTAGTTTTTGTTATAGCCATCAGTTTTAGCTTAGTTTCTGAGAACTTGCTTGTTTTCTGTCAGTTTCATGCTCATCAAAGCCTTAAAAATGCTCTAACTCCAAGTCACCTAACATTGTCTATGTGGGACATTCATGATTATTCCATGACCCCTGACACCTACAATCACTCCATCCACGCAACAGGAGGACTCATCAAGAGGAAAGAGAACAAAACACATTTTTCCAATAAGGTCGAGTGAACTGCTGCCCCCCCCCCTCCAGGGAGTCTCACTGTAATGGGATGGAGAAAAGATGTTCCAACACACATGATGAATCAAGCCAGACCTTTGAATTTGTATGGGGAGTGGAAGGTTCTGAACCATGGCGAGTGCATTAAATATTCATTATTGTGAGCAGTGGAAGTGGACATTGGGGATATTAAAACCTGAGCCATCGCGGGCGGCGTGGCAGTATTCATTACAGAGGCAGAGTTTTGTCCACTCGTGAGTTTTGACATTGCGGCCAATATCTTTTGTGTGGCAGCTCGGTCCCTCTGGCAAACACCGGACGGAGGAAGCTGAGAAAGAATAACGTGTTGAAAGGAGGGATTGGACAAGTCAATTACTGCAACCTCAGGGGAGCCTGGCAGCCTGGCTACAGTACAGACAAAGTAATAAGCAGTGATTTTCAGTCTCGGTCCCTTTACTGTAACTCAGACGCATTGTGTGTGTGTGTGTGTGTGTGACGGGGTGTGTATGCAATGTGAGTGTTGTTGTGCATATTAAAAATGACGCAGGTGTGTTTGTGCCTGTGTATGACATGCTCATAAAAAGTGTACCTTTATCTGGGTGCGTATTCCTTAATATACTGTATGTGTATGGCTGTGTATGATAGTGTGTGTGTGTGTGTGTGTGTGAGGCTTGTTGTTATTCCTGTGCTTTCTTTTCCGCTGGGATGCTTAGATGTAGAATTAAAGTGATTTCTTTGTCAGCACTTTGTGTATGAGTGTGTGAGTGTGTGTAGGATGCAATGCTCTTCATGAGGCTTAAGCAAACTCCAGAAAGAGAGAGGTTAGATGTCCTCATTAAAAAAAAAAAAAAAAACAGAGATACCGAGGTTGATAATGAGGTAAACTTTGAGGAAAAATGTGGAACTTTGTGAGAGCTCCAGACAACATGCTGATTTCAAGTTTATG
>JBBMOC010001111.1:0-14486 GCA_037975185.1 Centropyge bicolor | reverse complement strand
TGTGTGTCTGTGTCTGTGTGTGTGTGTGCATGTGTGTGTCTGTGTGTGTGTGTCTGTGTGTGTGTGTGCATGTGTGTGTGTGTGTCTGTGTGTGTGTGTGTGTCTGTGTGTGTGTGCATGTGTGTGTGTGCATGTGTGTGTGTCTATGTCTGTGTGTGTGTGTCTGTGTGTGTCTGTGTGTGTGTGTGTGTGTGTGTGTGTCTGTGTGTGTGTGTGTCTGTGTCTGTGTCTGTGTCTCTGTGTGTGTGTGTGTGTGTGTGTTTCCTTCCAGCTGTGCTGTACTTCACAGCCCGGTCTCCTCTGATTCTACCTCAGTGGGTTATATAAGAGTTGGCAGACTCAATTGTAGGTGTGTGTGAGTAAATTAAAACATACATCACTGTCTGTAGATAGTAATGTATACCAGCTTGGCAATGTCCCACAGCCAAAACACACCAGTGTATAACAATGGTTATCCGAAACGAATATACAGATGTTTATAACAAGCATGGAAGAGACCACATTCCTACGTCTCACATACAAACACACACACTTGCACTTCATCATACAGCACTGTACGCATGCACATCATCAAACACACACACACACACACGTCGGAAACACACTCACACCAGTGTGAATGGCATTACACGAGCTGAGGCATCTGGCTGCTGGATATTTCCTCCATTCCTCTGTCAACCATTCATCTCTCTGTCTCAGAGGGAGGAGGGAAGTGAGGGGCGAGAGAGGTATACAGAGAGAGAGAGAGAGAGAGAGAGAGAGAGATGGTCTCTTCGTTCACACGCTGGCAATGGGCCAAGAACATTCTGTACTGGTTTGTTTGTGGGGAAATGGAGAATACGTTTCTATTCCTCATGAAGCTGACCTTCCTGTCTGCCTCTCTGTCCATTTACTGCCTGTAGGATTCCCTGTCTGTCCGTCTGCTGTTACATCTCTGTGTCTGGCTGAGCCGCTCAACTCATCTGAGCCAGGCTAGGCAATATGGCTTAAAATAATAGCACGCTATTTCAGGATATTCTTCGTGTTATGACAAAATACAACTTGCCAAAGATGTCCTGATGCTACGCTGAGCCAGTGCAGTTTGTCTGCGTGGTTTAGAACTAACAATAGTTGTCTGGCACAGCTGGTTGCCAGACTTATGCCAGATCTGTGAGGAATGATGCACCAGAGTCAGTCAAAGTTGGCAGTTAAATATGGGCACATTGCCCTTCCATGTGATGAACGTGACAGCTGAAAACCCCCAGATATTTCCCCCCGGAGTTGGTAGAGAGCAAAAACAGAGCTAAAAGTAGAGTGAAGGTTGATCTGCTCTATGTGGAAAACAGCATTTCAATCAGCCCTCAGTCATGATGTCACACAGGTGCACAGGTGAAGCATGGGGAATTTTTTAATAAGGCGTTCGTTTAAAATATACAACATACATCATTATGCACAATTCATAGCTGTCAATCTAAGTGGCGCCACTTTGATTGACAGCTAGCCACTGACGGTCTAAACGGCGTCACCCCGGCTAATTCTAGTCACTGAGTTTGGGAAAGAGATCGTCGTGGGGTTAGCCGGCTAGCAACGATATTTAGCATTTAACCTAGCTGGTTAGCCGTAGCTCGTTTGATTATTTGGAATAAAGCGGCTTTTTTCAGCCAATAGTGTTCATTCGACCCGCCTCAGCTCCGCCCTCGCTCCACCTCTTTGTCCATATTTGGAGTAACCGGAGGTAGGCTACCAAGATGGCTGCTCACTATGATTTGCTTCATTTTTGCTCTTCAGAAACCTATGGGTGACGTCACGGACACTACGTCCATATTTTATACAGTCTATGTGTGGCGCACGGTCTGAAACCTTCTATTTAAATCATAAAGCAGCAAAGAGAAGCGTTGATACACTTTCAGTCCATCAAGTTGAAATGCCATAAATTTGCTCCATTTGCACAATTCAAACTTGGATGGTTTCAGTGAACAACCATCCAGTTTAGACTGTCAAATGTTGGTCTGTCTCTTTACAGACACTGAGAAATTAGCTTTAGCTTTGTGACACAGTTTGATATGAAAGTCCACAAAATCAGTCCAGTCAGGATCAGTTAGGTGTTGTTACTGCTTAGTGCCATTAAGCAACCAACCTGAGGCACTGTCACAAGCCGCTTTAAACTCCATACCAAGTTGCACGACATGTTAATGGACATGTTTAAAGTGTATTTACTTGTCTGTCTGTCTGTGTGTCTCTTTGTCTGTCGTTCTGCCTGCACAGACCACGGCACAGCGCATGACAAACAGTCTAAACACAACCAGCTGTGCCCTGGACTGCTAGGAGCCCCACACACACACACACACACACACACACACAGTCAGACACACAGACACAAGTACATACAGTATGAATGGATGGATGTATGATGGATGGGGTGAATACTGTAGCTGTGGAAAAAAAAACATACACACAGTGAACTGGGAAAAATATGATAAATTATATTGTTACGCATTTTCTTTATATGGACTTTCAAAAGCTAATTGCAATGTTAGTTCTTCTTCTGCTTCCTCGTCTTCCACTCCATGCACAAAAGCAAGAACGAGTGTGTGTGTGTGTGTGCATGTGTGCATTTTTATACGGCCGTGTCCTTTGTGTGCGTATTTATGCAAGTACATGGAGCAGGAACGTCCACTCAGTACAACAATCAATAAAAGCCTCTTTGTTAGAAACATATTAGAGGCGGTAGACCTCTCTATGGGCCATGCTGTGGCATAAACACCACTCACTAAACTGTATGAATTGGCATTATCCAGCACGGATCTGACAGTAAAAAATGTATTTTCAGCGCTGCCTTGGCTGGTGTGTATCAGCAACAGCTTCTATAAGTTATTAGTGAGGGTGTGTGGAAAAGCTATGATGACAGAAGAAAATGTGAGGCGCAGAGCTATAAACAGAGTCTGAGCTGGATGTGAATTGAAGAGTATTAGCGTGCATTTCAGTACGGCGAGCAATTAGAGGGAGCGGGGGAGTTCACTTGTTTGCTGTGACTGGAGGAAAGTCAGCCAACGTTGACTGACGTCTCAGAAGTACCTGAAGTGAAGCTGTGATGCTGATGATGATATCGAACGCTGAGGCAAAACACAAGTATCTAGTTGTTGTTATGCATTTTCTACCTGCCTCTAAGGCCGGCTTCTTCACACTGACCACTGAACAGTCATCGCCGCTGGTAGTGTATAGTTACATTACAAAACAGTATCATGCAGCATATGCTAATGACAATAACAGCTTCATTTTGCTCCTCAATACCTGAGCTTTTAAGGACCCTTTAAGGCTTTGATATAAGGATCAACTGCCTCATTTCAATGCTGTTGGATGTCCATGAGAAATAAGTGGTTGTGCACAAGATTAGAAGTGATGTTGATAGTCATATGCGTTCACTGTTATGTGAACATGTGACGCATGTTGGCTTGCTGAATGGCCTCCTCTCCTCACATACCAATGTAGGCCCGAGCATCTCTAATATCCTAATCACCTTTTGGCTCGGTTTTGGTCTTCACCATAGACTGTATAAAATATGGACGTAGTGTCCGTGACGTCACCCATAGGTTTCTGAAGAGTAGCCTACCTCCGGTTACTCCAAATATGGACAAAGAGGTGGAGCGAGGGCAGAGCTGAGGCGGGTCCTATGGGCCGGCTGAATGAACGCTATTGGCTGAAAAAAGCCGCTTTATTGGAAATAATCAAACTAGCTACGGCTAACCAGCTAGGTTAAATGCTAAATATCGTTGCTAGCCGGCTAACCCCACGACGATCTCTTTCCCAAACTCAGTGACTAGAATTAGCCGGGGTGACGCCGTTTAGACCGTCAGTGGCTAGCTGTCAATCAAAGTGGCGCCACTTAGATTGACAGCTATGAATTGTGCATAATGATGTATGCTGTATATTTTAAACCAACGCCTTATAAAAAAATTCGCCTCCCCCCAGAGTTGTCATGGAGTAGAAAAACAGCTTATGAGACTAGAGCCATGTTTTGAACCAGGCTGTAAATATGTTTTTTTCTGTCGTAAAATCGGACATTTTAACATGGGGCTCAAATGTAATTGACTCCCTTCTACAGCCTGCTCTAGTGGTTATTGGAGGAACTGCAGCTTTTTTGCACTTCCGCATTGGCTTCATTTTTCAGCGCCGGAGGTTGCCGCTTGGTCTTCACCAGCTCTTGATGGAAAAATCTCACTAACTTTGGCGCTGTTTGGCAGGTAGCATGTTGTAGATCAGATTGATGACAGCGGTAATAGTGAGCTAAACCAGCAAAGCTCTGAGGCGTAAAACCAAAACAACGAGCATGAAAACCTTCATCTGGATCGACGATCGCTAAAATGGGGTACTGAAAACAATACTGATTAGAGCAACTTGAAGTGTCAGCTGTGGACAGCCTCAGCCTAAATATGCATTAAGCAGCAGCAGGAAACACAGGTGCTGCTTCTATTTTTCACAGTTGACTCTTCCTCTTCAAACCTGGCTCCGTCAGCCGCGGGCGAACCGCTCCTTCAAAGGTAGACAGCTCGTCAAAATGAGTGACAGCCGCCGGGGTGGGAACTTGACCAACTGTGGGGGAGGAAAGCACGGCTGACACTGCAGTTTGTGCCTCCAGGTGAAAAGTTGCAGGTCGAGGCTTCAAGTTGTGTCTTGCAACATTTGAGGCCATGAGCGATTGAGGAACTAGCTCGTCTTTAAATCCACATTTTAACGCAGCTTATGAATAGCAAACCTTTTACATATTAGTCAAAAATGTTTGAAATGAAACTCANTGTGTGTGTGTGCGTTCATGTGTGTGTGTTTGTGTGTGTGGTTAGCTGTGTCGGTAAGGAGGCAGAGATACAAACAAACTTGTGGTCTGTTCTGGAGAATGGGGCAATTTCCTGGTACAAACAGCAGGATAAAACCCTGGACAAGCTAAGACAGAGAGAGAGGGGGGGGGGGGGGGGTGAGTGGACGATGGTTTTCATCTTCTCACTGCTCTCACAGGAAAGCGTGGGCTTCACAGGCCAGAAAAGAGTCACTTTCATTTATAGTTTGAGGAGAAGTTGCTACTTTTCTTTACTTTATTTGCACAAAAAAACACATTAAAGTTGGATTAAATTAATTCAAAATATCACTCAACAACTATATAACATAATGGCATACATTAACACAGACTTCACTGTTAAAGTCGTATATTTGTTTCATAACTCAAGGTTGTATTGTTTTTAGAGAACAAGCTTAAAACTGTATCAGGCACAGCACTGCGCTCATGTAAACACTCTCATCACAATCCTAAAATGCTGACGTCAAGCATCTTATAAATAAAGCTGAAGACCTCCAGGTGGTGGGTTTCCATTAAGGTTTATTGGTCAGCTACTGAAGCAATATTAAGTCTATGAGATGGTAAACAGCATGAGAGTGATACTGAAACGTGAAACTGCTTGAGGAGACAAATCTGTGTGAATCGTCTGCATAGAGTTCAGTTCTGGTGAACTTTGCCATAGTAAATTTGTGCTGCTGATCAATAGGACGCCATCTTGAAATTAACTTTTAGGGTATGGAGAGCTGGAAAGTCCACAATGGAGGAGGCTATAATGGATTATTAGCTGTGTCACACCATCTACTTTGATTGAACCTCCTCTGTTGAAAGTAGAAACTGTTCCAGAGCGATGGTTTGCACACAGTTGTGAGACAGGAGTCAATGGCAGAAATACACGTTTTGAATAAGCTGTGTGAACCTATTGTTGCTGTAAAATCTGTCGTAAAATCGGACATTTTAACATGGGGCTCAAATGTAATTGACTCCCTTCTGCAGCCTGCTCTAGTGGTGATTCGAGGAACTGCAGCTTTTTTGCACTTCGGCATTGGCTTCATTTTTCAGCGCCAGAGGTTGCCGCTTGGACAACACTGATAATATGTCTAAAAACAACAACAAAAACAACACAACAAATGACAGGGGGTCAAATAGTCATCTACTTAAGGATCCAACTTGGCTCCTCTTATTATTATTACTATTATCTGGTCATTTGGATTGTCAAACTGTAAAACCTTTTTACACATTCCAGTTATACTAGATCCTGCTCACAGCATAAAATTAGCAAGGATGTAGGGTATTTCCATGTGCTTTGTACACAGCACTGTCTTAGTTTACAACCACTGTGTATGTGTACTGTGCCACAACAACGTCAGTAGAAATCAGGTTTCAAAGTTACAGTGGGGTTAATCTTGCACCAACATGCAGAAACACACACACACACATAAACATACCCACAGTCCTCTGGAAAACAGAGATAACAATAGAAATGAGTGTCAGGTTGCTCAGTAGGTGTGAGACCTGGGCTTGATGCCACGCACATGCACAAACCCACAATTTACCAGCCGCCGAGGCCGAACAAAGATGAGCTGTCACTACCTCTGCATCTCATCACCTCGTGCACTGTTTCCTCATCGCCCTTTCATCCACTTCCCCACCCTCACCTCCAGCCTCGCCTTTCTCATTATCTCCCCCCCCTCCCTCGTTCTCACCCCTCCGCCTCGGCAATCAAAGAGTTAATCATAATCCCCAGACTTGGCAGACACACAAGCCTTCTTTGTTTCAGCTCGAAAAAAAAAACAGTTGAGCACAGATAGAGAGAAAAATCTTAAGTCACGTTCGTGGTCAATTAAGCTTTAAAAATATTTTAAATGTGCTGTAGTGAAACAAGCTCTTTGCACTTCAAATGAAAATCATCAGAGGGCTTACCCCTGGAGTAATCTTTAAGGGTTTAAGTGTTTTAGTGGGGGTCGCACATTAATGACTTGTGCATGTGTGCGTGTGTGCGAACATGCATTCGCTGATCCGCAGCCAAAATCTGAACCAACGACACGTTATGAAGAAACTTAGTCAGACGCACACGGGCTGCGAGAAGGTTTGGCCCAGCTCCAAACTAAATATAGGAAACGCACCGTTAATTTATGGCAGGTTAAGTAGAGCCGAAGCAATGTATGAAATGTGCCGCTCCTAAATTTTGAGTGTGTGTGTGTGTGTGTGTGTGTGTGTGTGTGTGTGGAATGAGTCTTTTCAGATGGCGGAATGATAAGATTGTTCTTTGCCATCCAATTACATCAGTATGAGCTGCATGTGCAGACAGGTTCAGCCTTTAACTGTGTCACATGTCATTCAGAAAAACAGGTAGTGAGCTGCCTGTCTTCACCTGGAGTTGTATATTAACACTGAGTGAGAAAAGTGGACAGTTTTAGGATTAAACTTGTGACTTTATGATAGTGGTGATATGTTTGCTCGTCCAAGCGAAATAGATGGGAGCACAAGCTGCGGGGTGTAGTGACTATTTGCAGGGTGAGATGGTGAACTGCCAGTTTAGTTGTCAGGACAGCATACATCATTATGCACAATTGATAGCTGTCAATCTAAGTGGCGCCACTTTGATTGACAACTAGCCACTGACGGTCTAAAGGGCGTCACCCCGGCTAATTCTAGTCACTGAGTTTGGGAAAGAGATCGTCGTGGGGTTAGCCGGCTAGCAACGATATTTAGCATTTAACCTAGCTGGTTAGCCGTAGCTAGTTTGATTATTTCCAATAAAGCGGCTTTTTTCAGCCAATAGCGTTCATTCAGCCGGCCCATAGGACCCGCCTCAGCTCCGCCCTCGCTCCACCTCTTTGTCCATATTTGGAGTAACCGGAGGTAGGCTACCAAGATGGCTACGCACTACGATTTGCTTCATTTTTGCTCTTCAGAAACCTATGGGTGACGTCACGGACACTACGTCCATATTTTATACAGTCTATGGTGTTGTCCTTTGCTCTTTTTTTTTTTTTGTTTGTTTGTTTGTCTGCTTTATTTAGTCTTGTTATGTTTTTTTGTTTTTTTCTTCCGTAATGGTGTGTTGTGTTTTACAGTGCCGTCTGCTGCATCAGCTCAGTGGCCATAGAAAAGGTTTTCCACTGAAGCAGCAGTGAACTGGCCATCTGGATTAATGGCACTTCTTTGGATACTTGTGTGTGACAGGGCAGTAAATGCATCGTATCCCATATCATAGTACAGCTTCCTACCCCTACAATTTAACATGATGCTGCCTTCAGGTGCCTGCTGTAAATACCAGAATTACATGTTGAACACATACTGACAATGTGGAAAATCAGTGGGATTTGCCAGTCTGGGTCTAGACAGGGTGGTTTTTATCCCAGTCCACTTACGCATGCAAGAGATCCAGGTTTATCCAAAGTGAATCAGTTAGCATCAAATTTGTTGCTGCTTTTCTTGCTTATTCTTGGTCGGCCGATGTGCTGTTATTTTATCTCCCATCTATTTCTCTGTACCTGGATATCCTGTTCAGGATCTCTTCAGCGTCAAGAGCGTACCAGCATGGATTATGTTAGAGGCACCACTTTTCAGCAACTTTTATTTTGTCTCCCTTTTAAATGTGAAGTGCTGATTGTGGTTTGCTTTACATTTCACCTCCCGCAGACTGTTTGTGAGTCAGTGTCACTGCCTTTGCACTACCAGACAAAACATAATAGTAAATAGTAAAGGTTTGGTGGTCTCTCCATGTCATATGATCTGATGGTCTATGGAAGTAAAAAGTGTTCATGATAACCTGGAAATATAGCTGTATATATAATCATATATCTCCTCGCAAGTTGGGTCCTGATCAGATTAAAACAGTTTATACAGTTCTTCCTGAGGGGGGCATGAAGGTCTGTACAAAACCTATTGGGCTGATCAACAATAGCTAAAGATTTTCTCACTTACCTCTTCTCTTATCTAGCAATAACATATAGTTTTGGTTTAATTCATCCAGGCTTGTTTGTGAATGGTGTTTTCACTGGGACTTGTTCTTTCATAGGAAGGTGCTCCAATGAAAACTGTTGTCTTCTATCCAAAGCAACTGAGATGTTGCTTCTGAAAAAAACACAGTTCTGTTGAAATTTTTTTTAAATATAATGTTTCATTTTTTTTCTATTACAATTTATTGTGGTGGAGGCAGAAACTGATATCTCAGAAAAAAAAAAAATCAACAACAAAACCAAAACTCCAAAATCGGCCGGGCAAGTTACCCCTGAAGATGAGTGAGAAGATCTGTTTTTTTCCATGTAGGGAGCCGGTCTCTCCCACTCCCAAAGCTGACTTACACTTTATGAGCTCATATTGTTGCTGTAGCACGTCTGTATTAGAGTACTCAGAGCAGCAGTGATGTATGCCGTGAAATGGATTCCGCTCTCATAAATGTACAGATTTGTCTGATTCTTTTCTAGGCTCTGCCTTTGATCTGCGTCTCGTGTAATAAACTCCAAATTCCAGCGCAATTTCCTGTCCCACTGGAGGACGTTTTGTGATTGGGAGGTGAGATCAGAGTTAAAAGTAAAGGCAAACACGCTCACGCAGACACTCGGTTTATCTCATACATATGCGTATGGATGAATGCCCACATCCACCCAAACAATCTTGTTATATAGACCTGCTACATGCGCTACAGGGCCCATGAGGATCCAGATAAGGTTTGAGTCTGGAGGCAAGAATGAATAAAACCTAAAGTCAACTTGACACACAGGCTTAGAAGACAAAGGGCTGCATAAAGACAGGATGTAAAATGGAGACAGTAAATGCCTCCTCATCACGATCATATTCATATCATACCCGTTATATAACTGCACTCATGGCAGGTCCCATTTTTCTAATGTGAGACATCTCATTTCAGCTTATGCAAGTTTTGATTCTGCCCTGCTGTCAGATCTTAAAGGAGAATTCCAGCAGTGTTCTTTTGTAATGTTTATTTGACCGAACAATAGTCTAACATTTTAAACACAGTGGGGAAAAAAACACTCCTTCTGTTTGACTTTGGTATCCATGTTCACTGATAGAAGTGAACACACAGCTTGTAGAGTACATGTTGCTGCGTGTGGTTTCTGGGTCACGTCTTCACATTGTCATACCACCATGGCAGTAAAGAAATGGAAGTTTGAAATCTGGCCGGAACGCTTATTTTCTTGTGGTTTGCTTTAACGTGAATAGTAAAAACTGAGTTATAGCTTGCCTGGTTAAAATCCACCTGGTGCCTAGCAACTGATTTCAGAAGTGGTTGAAACATATTGCTTGTTTTTCTGCATAAACAAGAGTATAAATCAATGTTGAGTGAATGGGAATACTAGGGGGCAGCTTAAGTTAAATTGTCTTCATGCAGATGTGTGGTGTCACAAGAGAATGGTATCTTAGTTGAATCAACGGACCTCACTATCCTATGAGAGCCCTGCAGGACCCAGATCCAGAGTCAATGGAAAATCCCAAAGTATTTCTTGACAGGACAGTGCAGTGGTTTGCCTCCATTTGTCTTATACACAATTCTTAAATCTGTGCAGTTGTTAAGATTAAATCAGAGCCGACCTTTGTCAGATGTGCCTGTTCTTCTCACTGTCACATCAGTCCAAGAGTCCTGACACACCAAGCTGACCGTCAAGAAGCACCGTCACATACTTCATCTCTTCTTTTAAAAGTTGCTCTTGAACACAGAGCAAAGACTCCAGCTGATGGCCAACATGCACATATGTTCAATATTGTCATCCGAAACATTGCAGAAATACTTTTAATACAATTCTTAAAATAATGTTGATCAATTTAGACATAATTAGTTGGCATATGTGGCAATGCATTTACTCACTGTACTGAAGTACAGTTTTATGTAGGGATGCACCGAAAATTTGGCCACCGAAAATTTTCGGCCGAAACTGGCTCAAAAGTGCATTTTCGGAAACAAGACGTTGTGATGACGAGGAAAACACGCCCACCACGGGCGGTTGCTGCCTCTAGCCATTTTTAAAATGCGCGTGTAGCGGCGCCAGTGTTTGTAACTAGGCAACCGTGACAGCGCTTTTTTGATTGGCAGAGAGCGCAGCGGGTCCTCTCGGGGTCCCCGGCACACAGATTTAGCTGGCCTTAATCTTTCCTGTGTTTTATTTAGTTCATTATTGTTACATTTAGTGTTGAAATGTGTTTGTGACAGACATGTGTATGGGACATTTATGTATAGCGTCCCGTGTTAGTTCAAAAGAGGACGCAACATTTAATTTTCAAATAAAGGACAATTCCGTATTTTTCGGGATGTTTGGCAACCCTACCGTCACGCGCACGTCTGGATAGTTGCCAACATGTCTGCAGTGTGGATGCATTTCATTATATCTGAGAAAGACCCACGGATAGCTAATAGCTAGTTTTAATGTCAGTGTTAATAAATATTTTCATAATTTTGTAATTGATTTATTCTTTGAAGCATTAATATTAATTTATGCAATTGCAATGCCTTGATTTTAGTGAGGTTAGTACACAGTCATGGCCACGAATGCAATGGTAATAATTGGCACAATAACGTAACATAATAATGACATTTTCGGTTTTCGGTTTCGGCCAAGAATTTTCATTTCGGTGCATCACTAGTTTTATGATACTTTTATTCTATATTATGCTTCTGTTTCATGACATATTGCACAATATATCAGCTTTTACTCAAAGGAGGACAGAGAGAGTTCAATTGTCTTTATCCAGATGTCTGGTATCTGTTCTTGACTGTGGGATAGAGACGTAAGGTCTCACTATCCAAAGAGAGCCCTGTAGGCCACAGATCCATGTCTTCCGAAATCTGTTTTCTAAAATCTACTTTTTATAAGTTAACTGTCCTAGATTCATAGACTCATTTGCAGAATACTTTTTAAACTATTTGATTGAAATTCTGCTAGTGCACTGAAAAAAATAAGGTTTTTAGGACTAAATTACTAACTGAAAATGTTTACAAGTCTCTGTAACATCGATTTGCTAAATGAACTGATCACTTGATTAAACAGATGCTGCTCAAACATTAATGCATCAGTGATAATAATCCTACGATTTAACATGTGACACTGCATAACAGGTACTATTTCTTTACAAGTTGCTGATAATACTTTTGAACTTTTGACCTCTAGATTTTGACCTATGTCTAGTAAATCAAAATTGTTGGGAATCTAAAGTTTTACTCCCCCACCCTCACTCTCATTCTTTGTCTCTCCCCCTCTGTAGTCCCGAGACTTTGATAAACACAGTTGATCCTGGGCCTATGCACTGAGTATGGAGTGTTTGAAGGGCAGCCTTTCTACTCAGGACCGTGTTTATTCTGCCCACTCCCCGTCAACCGTGTTTAATGTCACCAAGGCCTTTCTCTCCCCTGAACACACACACACGCACAAACGCACACACACACAGACGCTTTACATAAGTTGTAAAAAAAAAAAAAGAGAGAAAAAAAAAGGGGGGGGGGGAGTGGAAGAGGGGGAAGAAACAGATAACAGCTTCATGTGCATGAGTGTATTTGTTATGGGAGGAGGGGGAGGTAAAGCATAAAAGGCAGAGCTGCTGATTACATTCCCTCTGTGTGTGTGTGTGTGTGTGTGTGTGTGTGTGTGTGTGTGTATGAGAGAGAGTGAGAGAGTGTGAGTATGGGGGGAGTTTACTGAGTAAAACCAGGCACACCAGCATCTTGGCACATGCACGCTTTTGGCATTTTGGTTTTGCTCAGAGAAATACTGCAGAGTGCGACAAGGCCTACTGTGTGTGTGTGTGTGTGTGTGTGAGTGTGTGTGTGTGTGTGCGTGTGAGTGTGTGTGTGTGTGTGTGTGTAAGCCTGTGTGAACAGTGTGTGTCTGTGCTGTCAGTGTAATGCTCAGGTTAAGGTGTATGGTTTGTATGGTGTGTGTGTGTGTGTGTGTGTGTGTGTGTGTGTGTGTGTGTGTGTAGTTAATGTTAAAAGTGAACCAGCGGTGTAATCTGAGTGCCGACAGTCTAAATCCCCAGTGGGAAAGTGGCTTTTGTACAGTAAAAAAAAGACATGTGACCCAGATAGCTAGCAGCAGTGTACATATCATTAGATTATACAACGTATAATCAAATATCATTCATTAAAGAGGGGAACTCATGGTTTGGAAAAAACATATATAAGTCAGGCAAGATCAAGGGATATCCTTGGAAAAACGACCAGCAACACTGAGTTGAGGATTTTGGTTCCCTGTTTCCTTGTCACAGACTCCTGGTGGTAATTCATTGGATTAGACTTGTTTTTCACTTTCAAGCTAATTATTGCAAAGCTCTCAACAACAGGGTGTGGTGTTGAACAAACGACCAATCAGCTGTCATTAGGTTCTGATTTCTGACTGGTGCATGTTTGACGTGGCATCACCTGCTTCCATCTGAGCCCCGTCGACTTCCAACCAACGAGAGAAACCAGATCAAATCATGAGGAATGAGAGAAGCTTTAAGAGTCTTTAAATGGGGGTTTCCTCTCTCAGACTGCAAACTGTTTTTGTAGAAGTTCTATTAGAAGGCTGATTTCTAGGCTCACATATGGTGCTGAAACAGGGTGAAATCGTAAAAAGAGATTTTTCAGCAATTCAGTCAAATTCCTGAATTCCAGCAGATAGCATGCACAAAGCAAGAATCTGGAACTTTTGCTGTCCAGCAGCCACGGTGCCACAAGTGGCAATTAAGGGGGATAATGGCATGTTGAACTTTTATCCATTTTCCATGATGGAAGTTTTGATCCTGATGAAAAAGCCTGTGCATGTATAACACTTCAGAGTCCCAGTTTGAGGGTTTAGAAATATGGTCACCTTATTCATGGAGTAAGCAGGCTGACGTCAGGGATGTCAGCTACACATGCACCATAAGCTACTGCTCATACCAGACGGAGTATGACTGTAGTGACAAAGCCCCTGAGTGTGTTCTATTGAGCAACACTTTGTGTATTGCTCAGGGATTAAAGGTTGTTTTTATTTTCTTTCAAAGGTTGCGTAAACTGGCTTTATGGCACGTCTAGCCCTCTTTCATATTGACAGCACCTAAATACCAGGTATTATCATATATCCTGGGTTGTATCAGTGGCCAACACACAGGGTTTTGTGTTTCTGTAGGTCGACTTGATAGATCTCTATAAATCAATGAGAGCAGCAGCTAAAGACATTTATATGCTGGACCTGATGTTTCAGTAAGACCTGGAGTGGACACACACACACACACACACACACACACACACACACGAGTGTAGGTGCATGTGTGCACAAAAAACCCTGAATGCTCCCTGGACGAGATCGTGGATGCAAGCACGCAACACAGACACACGTGCACACTTTTACAAACACATGCACGTGTGCACACCCAAGCTCACACACGCAAACAGCCCCCTAAGGTCCAGCCTGCTCTGCAACCCCATTTTCAAAACTCCCAACCCCCCCATGTCTGCTGAGTTCACAAAGAATTTATTAGCAGAGTGGAGCCACATCTGCAAGCCATTTCAGCTGTTGTTGTTGTTGAGTCGGGCCGGGTCGAGGAGAAGGACTGGACACTGCATCCAACCCCCACCCCCCACCCCCCCTTTACTTCCTCCCAGGTCAGGACATCTTAAGGAGGTCCATGGAGGAAGGAGAGTGGAGGATGGAGTGTGTGTGTGTGTGTGTGTGTGTGTGTGTGTGTGTGTGTGTGTGTG
>JBBMOC010001110.1:0-14524 GCA_037975185.1 Centropyge bicolor | reverse complement strand
CCAAATATGGACAAAGAGGTGGAGCGAGGGCGGAGCTGAGGCGGGTCCTATGGGCCGGCTGAATGAACGCTATTGGCTGAAAAAAGCCGCTTTATTCGAAATAATCAAACTAGCTACGGCTAACCAGCTAGGTTAAATGCTAAATATCGTTGCTAGTTTTTTTTTTTTTTTTTTTTTTTTTTTTTTTTTTTTTTTTTTTGAATTAGCCGGGGTGTCGCCCTTTAGACCGTCAGTTCATAGCTGTCAATCAAAGTGGCGCCACTTAGATTGACAGCTATGAACTGTGCATAATGATGTACGCTGTATATTTTAAACGAACGCCTTATAAAAAAATTCGCCCCCCCCAGAGTTGTCATGGAGTAGAAAAACAGCTTATGAGACTAGAGCCATGTTTTGAACCAGGCTGTAAATATGTTTTTTTTCTGTCATAAAGTCGGACATTTTAACATGGGGCTCAGATCGGCTCAGATGTAATTGACTCACTTCTGCAGCCTGCTCTAGCGGTTTTTCGAGGAACTGCAGCTTTTTTGCACTTCCGCATTGGCTTCATTTTTCAGTGCCGGAGGTTGCCGCTTGAGTGAGACTCACCAGGTACCACTGCTGGTTCCACATGGGATCATCGAACAGCTTGTCCACCGGACAGTCCCTGCACTCCCCCAGGGACGCTCGCTTGTTGCGTCGCTTCTCGTACTGCTGCTCTGCCCACAACACCTGCACCCGGACGAGAAGAAGAGAGGAGACATTTGGCTTCTTTGAGTCTTGTATCGATGAGCTGGAGCAGGACAAACCACAGGGCTAAACTTACACGGTCGTCCTCCGACAGGCGCCTGGTGACGTGCTCGGCACTGCGCTTCATTCTGCTGGGATGACTGCGGTGTTTGAACAAGAAATGGTCTTCCAGGGCCCCGATCTGCGGACAGGAAGACAAGAGACGGGGCCTGAATTATTTTACAGGAAATGACATAATACCAGCCATCTGGCCGCTGGAGCCTGTCGTGCAGGTTCACAAACGTTATTATCTCTCACAAAAAGCTGCAGGAATTCAGTTACAGAGAGGGAGGCAACAAAGAAAACAGCAACAGTGAACAGTTTAAAACGTCACTGTTACATGTCAGTTTCTGCCCTTTATTTGATCTGTGAAAGAGTGTGAGGTGGTTTTTTATGAAGTAAACTACATGGCTGGAAATCAGATGGTTTGCTGGTTTTGTTTCCACTGATTCCAGTCGAAAACACACAAAGCAAGATGAGCAGGGCCTGTGTGTGTGTGTGTGTGTGTGTGTGTGTGTGTGTGTGTGTGCCTGCATCACATTAGGGATGAACAATGTCATGTTGTCATCATTTGGACAGATATTGCAGTTACAGCATGAGCCACTACTAGCAGTTGTAATTTATGTCTTTTATTTAACTTAAAAAAAATTTTTTTTAAAAATGATTTTTTTTTCATGCTCCCTTAGATGTTCCTTCATTTGTAATGTTACGACACATTTTTTATGTTTATCAAAAATTTGCACTTTTCCATGTTGTGATTTCAATAATGGTCACATTCACATGCATCTGTTGAAAAAAGAAAAGTGTGAAATATCCACAGGACTCAGCAGCAAAAGTCACATTTTGGATCCTGCTCTTGTTTCTCTTGTTTGGTTCAGAGGCTTTTTATTGTAAATCTCTTTGGACTAAAGCGTCTTCTAAATACATGTCACGTAATGTGTGTGAGTGATGACACAGAAAAGCATCTCAGTGTCCTCCGCCGCCTCTGCTCACAACCACATGGACACAAATGGATGAAGTGTCCTGGTGAATCAGCCTGGACGTTTAATGCTGTTTGTGCAGGAGAAGACAGCATCAGTCTGCGATGCCGGGAAGAGACAGTGATGCAGGGAGCAGGGAAATGAAAACCTAGTTATCACAAGTGTGTAAACAGTGAGTCATAGATTCATTACCCCCCCCCCCCCCCCCGCTTTCATTTAACAGGGTGCTGAAAATGCAGTGGGTGCTTTTGGGCTATAAAAACCAGTGTAATGGCCTCATGAAGGCTCCATTAAGATTTTTTTCTTTTTTTTTCTTTTTTTTTTTTTTTTTTTTTTTTTGCTTTTTATGGTTTCAGTCAAATCAGATGTTGCACACTAAAAAAATTCAGATGTGCTTATTATCAGTCATACCACGTGACAGGCTGTGGAGTGGAGACTTTGCCCTGGGCGTTGGTGCGCGTGGGCCCTACCTGTCGGACCAGCTGATAGTCCAGCTCCTTGGCGATCGCCTCTGCAGCGGCCAGTCCACCCGGGATCTCCACGGCCCACTCGTTCAGGTACTGTCTGTCCCGGTAGGAGGACCCCAGCGATCCGGGGAGCGGGGAGCAGAGGACGGCGAGAAGACAACACATCACCGCTGGACGACATCTCACTTCCATCTCAGAGCCAGTTCAACCAGATGAGAAAAAAAAATGTATGTGTAAGAGGCTTCAGAAAGATGCTCCAGGAAAATAATATGTCGTGATGGTGAAGAAGTGTTTGATCCTCCACACACAGCTGGCTGAGGTGGAACTGCGCCTCACTGATGCGCAGAGGAGAGGAAATACTGCCGCTGCTGCTGCTGGTGTGTGTGTGAGTGAGTGTGTGTGTGTGTGTGTGTGGTCGCGATGGGGGGTGTGCACACGTCAAATTACGGCTGCTCTGACGTCAGTTTGGCGTCCACCTTTGGTAAGATGAGTTCGAGTCCCCAGGGAGGAGAAAGTCTGAAGGGGAGGAGGGAGGAGGGAGGGAGGAGGAGGGGGGGAGGAGATCCAGCTAAAAATATCCCACTGTTTGTGCCTGGAGGAGGAGGAGGAGGAGGAGGAGGAGGAGGAGGAAGCACAGCCGTGAAACACAGCCTGTGAGATCCGACAACAGGGCTGATATTCTGCACGTTCATCATCCTCCATTGTTCTTTCCCTGTTGATGTCAGTCAGTAACTAACCTCTGTGTCCGCAGGCTTCAGCACCGAGGACAGCTCCTGCTTCACTCTCTCATCAGATGAGACCAAAACACTGGGACAGACAGACAGACAGACAGACAGGTAGGCAGACAGACAGGCAGACAGACAGGCAGACAGACAGACAGGCAGACAGACAGGCAGGCAGGCAGACAGGCAGACAGACAGACAGGCAGGCAGACAGGCAGGCAGGCAAAGAGACAGGCAGACAGACAGGCAGGCAGACAGACAGGCAGGCAGACAGACAGGCAGGCAGAGAGACAGACAGGCAGACAGGCAGGCAGAGAGACAGGCAGGCAGACAGACAGGCAGACAGACAGACAGACAGACAGACAGACAGGCAGACAGACAGACAGACAGACAGGCAGACAGACAGGCAGACAGACAGACACGCAAGCAGACAGACAGACAGACAGGCAGACACTACCCCTGTCAGTGTTACTTCACTATATAATACATTATTAGATTATTATTGATGCTTGAACAATTAAGTAACATTTTTATGTTTTAGCTACTGGAGTTTTAACCATTTTATTCAGTTGTGAGGTTTAAATGGTAAAAATGTATCATATATTGTATTACTATATGGAGTAACTATTGCTGAATAATCGTTGATTAAGAGGACGTATTTTCCCTCTGTCATGTAGTGGATTAGAAGTATAGAGTAGCAATAAATAGAACCACTCAAACAATAAATAAATAAAAGCCTAGTAACTTGAATTTTAAGTACTGATGTTGTGTAGATTGACCATATTTCATTTCCCTTTTCTTATTTTTGTGATCGTTACTGTATAGTTGTAATACAACCGTGACATCTGACACACACACACACACACATGCGTACAATATATTTGGCAGCTCTGTCACTATGTACAGTATATTTGCAATTGGTTATAGTTGTTTTCATCACACAGAAATTACAGGCATGAAAACACATGAAACGTCTCCATCGTGTTGAAATTAGAAGACTTGAAGAAGGAATATGAGAGTCAACTCAAATACAACACATGTTGGCAAGTTTGCTGATAAATTAACATTTTTTTAGATGAGTTTAATGAACTCTTAAAACGATGTACAGAGCCTTCAGTCGTCTCGTGGTTAACCTCATCTGCACCTGCCACCAAGGAGCTTCTTCAGCACCTCAGACCTCCTCTGTCAGGGGTATGGCCGAGTCCTCCCCCCCCCCCCTCGATGACCCAACTCCATCAAAGCTGGTTACATCGCCGCCTTGTCACACACAGCAGGAGACATGTTTTGAACTGATAACATTATAAATATACTTCTCATTATGGTGTAAGACATGCTGGTGAATCATAATGAGACTAATACAGATTTAAGTTTATTAAAAAGCTGCACAAAATGTAGAGTAGAAAATAGTGAATTAATAGAAAATGTCAGATTCTGTTTGAGTTGTTTGCCAATGGAAACAGTGATGGAATCAACAAGCCCCCCCCCCCCATGTCAGACAAACCGTAGCTCAAACATGAGACAAAAGGACTCTCCAGCTTAATACACATGTTCAGTGTTTGTGTAAAAACCGAGCGAGCTTGTTCGTCATTGTGAATTTAAGCTGTCAGAGCTGATAATGACTGATACCTCTGCTCATCTGGCCATGTGCAAACAGGTCTGCGCCAGATCTGCCGGGTAATCCACATTTACCTAGCAACAGCTGTTTGCTCTGACTGAGGTGAGCGCTCAGGCGCACGCAAACACACGCAGCTGAAGAGCCTCCGAGATGTTAACAAGATGGACGGCCTCCGGACGCGTTACAAAGAAAAGAATCTGTGACTTTATTTTCATTGATTCTCAGCTTCCTCTGTCTTTATCTCTGAGCTGTGTCTGTGTGTGTTTCACCACAGCAGACTGAGATCGCTCATCTGGCCTTCCTTATTCCACTGAGAGAACACACACACACACACACACACACACACATACACACACACACACACAGGCACACACACACACATGCAAACACACACACACACACACAAACACACACACACACACAAACACACACACACACACGCAAACACACACACATGCAAACACACACACACACACGCAAACACACACACACACACACGCACACGCACATGCACACATACACACACACACACAGACACACATACATGACACACACACACACGCACACGCACATGCACACATACACACACACACAGACACACACACACACGCACACACACACACACACACGCACACGCACATGCACACATACACACACACACACACGCACGCACACACACACACACACACACACACACACAGACACACCGGTTTCGTCAAATGAGGTCAGAGGTCTTAGCGTGCTTCGTCAGCTAATTATTTTTCCAGCTCCAGAGACAGACGGTGGAGGAGAGTCATGACGCAGACGACGGCAGCAGACACCTCAACAAACAGCAATTCAACCCAAATCAATTAGGTGTGGCAAATAGATGTAAACACTTCAGCTGCACTTCCCTCAGATCTCGGAGTACATTCATGCTTCAGTAATAATCATAGTATTCTGTAGTTTCTCAGCAGTTATTGTCTGTTTTTTTGTGTATATTATGAACATTTTAAGAAGATACTCAAAGTGAATTAAACCTAAATCAGTCCTGCAGCAACATGTTGGAGTCTAACGTCTAACTTACGCTCCCATGTCACTCAGCAGCTCTGTGAAATCTGCTGCCTGTGACAAACAAGAACAAATGGGCGCCGAGCAAACTCCCTCCTGTTGTCATCCTCTTTCAGACAGCGAGCGTGTGACAAATCTTCACTCACACGTCACAATATTTGTCAGGAAAAACAAGAGTTACTATGAAATAGACTTGACTCGTGCCAAACTATAATAAATATTTTGTCACATGCTGAATTTTTTTTTTTCACAAACTTCACTAGTCAGCACCTTCAAATCTATAAAGTCATCTAGCTTTTCACTGAATTTGGGGAAATGTGCATTAAATTGCATTATTTCAGACATTATAACAATATTTCAAACAATATTAAAATGAATGATAATTAAAGCAATATTAAGTTGGCTTTGTTATTGCAGGTCAGTAAATTCACACACAAATACACTACCTCCATCTGGAACTACTACAGCTGTCATGTTCACCATCTCTCAACTGTTTCTGTTATGTGCAATATTTTCTGTATATTTATTTTCTGTATATTTATTCTAGATATCTATATTCACTTTTACATTCAATACAACTACTTAGTGCAATGATTCAACTTGCTGCTACTTGCTCTGTGCAATAACCTGTATATAACTTTGTTCATTTACATATGTCTATACATAGCTCATAGCACTGTATTTATATATAGTATATATTTATATATCTTTTTTTTTTTTTTTTTTTTTTTTTTTTACATATTTTTATATTTCCACCGACTGACACTATTGTTGCTGACTCTTTGTTGGAAGCCATTGCATCGAAATTTCATTACCCAACTTATTGTGTAATGACAATAAAGAAAAGTCTAAGTCTTTGTATTGGCATATGACGTCAGCATCATAAAGTTTGAAGGATCAAGCAGTTTAGCTCATTAATTCATGTAAAGGGAAATTTAAGAGTAAAATGAAGGTTTATGAGGGTCAACAAAAGTAATTCAAGTATGCAAATAATGGAGTATGAATATGCTTCCGTCACACTCATTATTTAGTTCAAAACTTTGAATATCAGTTTTCACAGCAAACAATTCAAGAGCCAGTAAATACAAGAATAAAAAACAGGCCTCTGTAGAAATATTGAAATAAAATAGAAAAACAATAATAAAGCAAGCAAAAAAATTCCAAAATCAAATCTTAAGTGCTTAATTATTTTATACAATCTATGGTATTAATTTGCAGTGATGTGTGTGTTTCCACCACCTTTCATTAAGAAGTCATTTAGGATCATGAAGAAGCAACAAAAGCTAATTTACTTTACAGCCCTGCACTGTTTGATTGACTGTATATCCCACTGTATACATGTGGCAAGTATGAGTAATGCTGCAAACAAAACCAGCAAAGGTTCAGAATCTGTTTCATCCAACGCTCAATCAAGATTGTACAAATGTCACCTGCTATCAGAAGGTGCTGTAAAAAAGGTCGTCACCCAGACTGGCATCACTCTGCAGGAGGCTGTTGGCCTGTGATGTCGTTCATGCTGCTATCAGAGAGAGTGAAGGTCAGATGGACTCTTCTCCGTCTCTGAAGGCCGTCAGAGTGATGGACACTGCCGGCGACCTGCACCACTTCATCCACCCTGTATCAGCCACATCAGGAAACAGAGATGAATGACAATGGAAAAGTGTGTGTGCTCACAGGAGGCAGATCAGGAAGGAAGTGTGCCCTCTTTTGTTCCTCTCAACCTATGATGCTGCAGCATTAACTCACATGTCAATCAAAGCAGTGTTGTTGTTGTCTGACAACCTTCAACA
The DNA here is from genome assembly GCA_037975185.1 of Centropyge bicolor. Lineage (NCBI taxonomy): Eukaryota > Metazoa > Chordata > Actinopteri > Pomacanthidae > Centropyge > Centropyge bicolor. The sequence continues at coordinate 7,132 of JBBMOC010001110.1, read as the reverse complement.
GATAATATCATACATGTGTCTAATCAAACCAATCGAGTCTTATCAAAGCTATTGATACTGATACAATTAGACTGACATTGCATTGACATAAACAGGGAAAAATGAAAACTGGATGGATTTGCCTGTAATGTTAGCTTTTTTTTTTTTTTCCAACATTATCCTCGTTACTTATTGAGGAGCCTGAACATCAACATGAAGGAGACAGAACTGTTTTAGCAGCATCTGTAAAAAATCACACACTGGGTTATAATTAGGTCTGTAACTAATTAATATTTTAATTTATCTGCTGATTATTGGCTCCAGCTTCACAAATGAAAGATTTGCTTCATCATTTTTTTTTTTTGTTTATAATTTTGAGGTTTGGACTGTTGGTTGTGAAGGAATACTCACACAGGGCATTTTCTGCAAGTCTAATACTTTAAGTGCTGCTATACAGTAACATTTTTACATTGTTCTTATTTTTAAGAATAGAACAGCTGGAAGAAAAGCTTTTGGAATACAAAGTCTTTCTGTCCCTCTCAACCATGGTCTCAACAGAAAACAACAGCAGTATGAACGTGGCTTTTAGAAAAACGCAGCTCACTTTATTAGAATCTGTTTCATATTACACAGAATGACTGAATGCCTTTGTGTTGACTCACGCGGTCCTTCTCTTGTCCACCAGGGGGCAGCATTGCGCTCGGTAAAAGCTCCTGCTCACTGAGGGGGAAAAGCAGGAAGAGGAATATGAGCCTGAACAGGAGCGGTGAGTCAACTCTTCCTGGGCTGTGGGGCGTGTCCCTTCATGCACAAAAATCCAGTCTCTCAGCTTTTCCTGCACTTCATGAACTGCTGCGTGCTTCAGTCACAAAAGTACACAAATATATCTTTAATGCACTGAATCAGGCAGTTGATCATTTCTGTGGATCTATAGGCCACGTTGGCACTTTACACCCCTCTTATAATGTATGTGTGTGTAGTATGTTACAGTGTCTGGATCAGTCAATCTAAACATCCTATAGGATGAAGCTCTGCCTCATAAAAGACAAGACTATACTTGCTGCAACTCCATTTTAACACACTCATGAACACACACATATTTTGCTGATGCCAGCTTTGGATCAATCATCAAACGCCACAGTTCAGCGGGAGGGGCAACTTCACTCTCCTCCGAGGGGGAAACCAGCCTGTTGACACTCTGACTGAAGCGCAGAAGGAAACTTTTCCAAAAGTTCATCCATCTCTTTCAAAGATGCCTCATAAGAAGAGAAGCCATGGTCACCATAAAAACACAAAGGAGGCGACAGGGGTGAGTTTTTCCTCTTTTGTTGCAGCTTCAGGACGCTTGTTTTTAATGATGCAAGAAAAGACGCGAATGGCTTATTGCACTGGGACATGGCTGTTTACATAACACTGCAGTAAATAACAATACACTGTTGTAGAAGTAAGAATAGAGTGTGTGTGTGATGTGTGTGTTTTACAGAATGTGATGTGTGTGTTTTTGCAGAATTTGATGTGTGTTTTTGCAGAATTTGATGTGTGTTTTTGCAGATTTTGATGTGTGTGTTTTTGCAGATTTTGATGTGTGTTTTTGCAGATTTTGATGTGTGTTTTTGCCGAATGTGATGTGTGTGTTTTACAGAATTTGATGTGTGTGTTTTACAGAATTTGATGTGTGTTTCTGCAGAATTTGATGTGTGTTTTTGCAGAATTTGATGTGTGTGTTTTTGCAGAATTTGATGTGTGTTTCTGCAGAATTTGATGTGTGTGTTTACAGAATGTGATGTGTGTGTTTTACAGAATTTGATGTGTGTGTTTTACAGAATTTGATGTGTGTTTTTGCAGAATTTGATGTGTGTTTTTACGGAATGTGATGTGTGTTTTTGCAGAATGTGATGTGTGTGTTTTTGCAGTAATAGCTGCACTGGGTGTTGCTGTCATTATGGAAGAAGCTCAAAGCTGCTGCAGAGCCCTGCATTGACTAACCTTGTCTATAGCTCAGCATTATGGGTCAATCCATATATCAGCTGCTGCCAGTGGCTGAGAGGCTGTTGATGGTGATGGTGGGAGCATCAGAGAGCATGTCATGTTCAGTCTTTGGAAACGTGTGTGGGTGGTGTGTATTCACTCAGGGGTCAGTGTTTGATCACGGAAGCGCCGGAGACCCTGTTGGAAAGAAGCCTGACTGAACTGTAATCTGGCTGAGTCAGAAGAGGACTGGAAGCACACACACTTTTTGTGCAATGATTATTTTAAGCGTGCACGCGTGTGTGTGTGTGTGTGTGTGGGGAGTGGCAGAGCATTTGGGGAGGCTTGAGAGAAACGGATCGTGTAGTGAGGACAGGACAGGAGAGAGTGGCAGTGGCAGAGTGGAACCTTCGTTGCAGGAACCTCATGGCATATGCAGCTTTGTGGATGAAGCTTGTGAGTAGATCTGCTCCTTTTCACCCGCCTCTGTCTTCTCTTTCTCCCTCTGGCAAACTCATGAAATGCTCTTAAGTGAAGTTGGCACCTGGAGAGACGCTGCGTGTGTTTTTACTGCTGACAACCAGCACAACTAGTCTTGAAGTCGACGAGCTGCTTGAATGCTCTTTAGAACTTGGCAACCTTTGAGTTGATTGAAATTATCATAAGGCCTTAGTCCATATTCTGTCATGCACCGTTTACGAGGGCGTGTGAGTTTTTAAACTGGTGCACTTTATTTGTTTTAAATTAGTCCAAGTTATTGCTTGATAATTGGCTCAAATGTAAAAACACACTGCAGTGTCTTGTTCCAAACCTTAATGCGATTAAAGTCAATTATTTAAATAAATAAAATGTTTAAATATAATCAAATGCTATCGAGCATGTTTGGTTTTTATGTGTTGACTTTGGTCAGGTTAGACCCTGACCAGCAACCTTTTAAAAAAAGCAAGAATAGCGACGAGAAATGATGAAAATCAGTCGGCAGATGTTAGATGAATAAACCTCCAACACAATAGGTTGAACTCACCGCATCCTGTAGAGACGTGCCATTGAAATTATTGCCAAAAGTCATTCATCCCTCAAAGCCTTTCCACTTACAATAACAAGCTGCTTGGTGTGTGTGTGTTTGTGTGTGTGTGTGTAGCATGGCGGAGAGGCTGAAGTCCCACATTGTAGCAGGTCTGCAATCTACGATCTCACTGCAGTGTCCCACTACGGCCAGGTACTGACTTCACCTCCTCCTACTCACCTACAGATGCACAGTGAAACCTGTGACGTTTTTTTTTCCACAGGATCTTGAAAGATTGATTTTTTTTACACGTAAAGATAAAGTATTTTAGCCGTAAAGGGGTATCACTTCCTGTTCTCATGTATTTGGTTGCAATAATTTTTAAAATAAATGTAGTGTTTTTGAAAAAAATTCATCATGTCTAAATAACAATTATAACTCTAATTATTGGTGTCATGACAATTTTAGGATCTAAAAAAAAGGGTGTGTGCTCATCAGATTACATACTTGCGTTGCTGTAGATGAGTACACATTGTTCTGAAGCCAAAGCACAGTGCTGGAATTCAGAATGTATGAAGGAGACCGTGTGTGCGTTTGTCGCCCCCTGCTGCTCACACATGATAGTGCAAACCTGCTTCCAGAGAAAGTTGTTCATGTGTTCAGTCACATGTCAGTTGATTTACTGGTGACCCCTCACAATCTTATATGTATTGTCTTTTTCAGACATTCCTGAGCTAATTTTTTTTTTAATCTTTATTAGTAAAAAGTTTTTGAGAAATTCTCCTTCGTCTTTTTTTTAAAGAACGCATATGTGTAAGATTATTTTTTAGAAATTTCACCACTAGAACCAACTCTTGCCTGACCTCTAATGTTTGTTCCTGATGTCTCTGCACAAAGCTATGTATCTACAAATGTGTGTAGAGCAGGTGAGGTGGTGATGCAGAGCTGGTGGAACCGCCACGGTTTAGACGACTTCGGTCTAAATATAAAGGAGAGCGCCACTTTAGCAGAGGAGTCCAGTTACATATGGACACTCATGTGGCGCCAGCATCTCATTCATTCATTTTACATATCTCTATTCTCTCAGGTAACGCTCCTATTTTAGGAAGGAACGTCGAATTTAAACTCGTGCAAATCTAATAATCTCATTCACAGGTGATTGGTCAGTCACAGGTAATCACATGACCACATGCCAAACGTGGTTAAGGTGTTTGGGAGGCTACAGTACAAAACATCTGTTTTGGCTTCCCATGGTGCACCAGCTCCATTTACAGGCTTTGGTCATTTGGCAAGTCACGTCAGCATAGGTGTGTCTTGTCTGACGAGGGGGGGGGGTGTCGGGCTGTGAGGTCATGTGCAAAAGTGTGTGTGTGTCTCACAAGTGTATTGCAACATGTACAATATGTGCAGCGCTGTAAGGTCATGTACAGACCTGCGCTCGCATGCTGTGTTTGTCTTTCTCTTATTGAAGTTTGGTGAAAAGGATAGAAATACCAACCTGTATGACTTCGTTCCACCGCTGGCTGATCAGATGGAATAAAGCCAAGGGTTTAAAGTCTTACATGCTCTCCTGGTTCCCTTTGGGAGGCGCCTCTCACAGATTGAAAACCTGCTGTACAGATTATATATATTATATATAATATATAAAATGCTGATGTATAGTATGACATTTTTTTGGGTGAATTTTTTGGATGTTCCAAATTGACTTTAAAACGACTCAGAACCAGTGAATGTTTCATTCTGAGCATGAAATTGTTGTTTTTTTTGGCGTATTTTCACCTTTTCTGGAAAGTCAATGAGTCAACCCCACACCAAAAAAAATAGTATGTATAGTATGACATTTTTTTGGGTGAATTTTTTGCATGTTCCAAATTGACTTTAAAACTTCTCAGAACCAATGGACGTTTCATTCTCAGCATGAAATTGTTGGGTTTTTTTGGCGTATTTTCACCTTTTCTGGAAAGTCAATGAGTCGAGTCCTAAAAAAACGCTGATGTATAGTATGACATTTTTTTTGGGTGAATTTTTTGGATTTTCCAAATTGACTTTAAAACAGCTCAGAACCAATGGACGTTTCATTCTCAGCATGAAATTGTTGTTTTTTGGGCGTATTTTCACCTTTTCTGGAAAGACAATGAGCCGACCCCACACCAAAAAAAACGCTGATGTATAGTATGACATTTTTTTGGGTGAATTTTTTGTTACTATATATATTGGATTATATACAGTGAAATCAACATAATGTCATTCTACTATATGCACAACATTTATTTTAGTGTTTTATCAGCAGCTCTACTGTAGTCTGTGATGATCCATGTCCACTGACAGTCATTTATATGATTAGGCCTTAATTCTATAAAGACGCCCAACACAGATGTGGGTTCTTCCATGTGCTGTGTTTAAACCTCACAGCTCCACCTGCATCGTTAGCTTTAGTCATCAGTCGACCCGTGTGCTGCACAAACAGGAGTTTCATGTCCAGCAGGTTCAAACTCATTAATAGCAGTCGGCAAAATTTCCCTATTCTGCTGAGGTGTGCTAAACTCAGCCGTCGGAGCACAGACCGATTCCATCAAAATGACTCACCCAGACACAGCATTGTCTGCACACCCCACCCAAGACCTGCCCATGAGCACATGTCATAGGGCTCGTATAGAACGTAATGCTGTCTGTCCACTTTGGTAGTTTGCTGAATATGTTGTTCAAATAGAGTTGAAGCATCTCTGGTTCAAAAGGCCAACACCCAGGCCTCAAGCTTCCATAAATCTGTGAGTCATGTGATCTGTAGAAACACTCCTTCCAGTCTTGTTTTCCTGCACAAAATCAACCAATCAACCAGTGGCTTCTGACGGGTAGTTAACGTTCTGACCTGGTGACACAATACTGAAATCACCAGGGTTTAATCAATGTTGCTCCCTGCTGTTCACTGCAAAAATTAATAGTCTTAATATAAGAAATAAATACTTGGTTTGAGCAGATACAGACTAAAATTAAGTGAAATAATCTGCCAGTGCAGTAAGATAATCACACTTGGTAAGATTTCTTGAAATAAGAAAAAATATCTATATATTAGACAAGTGAGAAATGTCTTAAAATAAGTGGTGAAACACTTATTTCAAGTACTTTATGCAAGTCAAATAATCTCAAAACTAGCTTTTCAATTCTTATTTCACTTTTGTTGTTAACTTAAATTGAGTGAAAAAAAAACTAAATCAAGAGCACCTTAACAAGATGATTCTTCTTAATTCAAGAGTTATGATTAGCTTAAGCTAATACCTAATATATAATAGCTAATACCATAACCTTATGGTATTGTTTATGGTATTGAAACAAGATTTCTAAGCTAGCAGGTGGTCATGTGAGCAGTATCTGACATAATTCGACTTATTTTCTGTGAAAAATATCTAGTTTTAGGATCTCATTACTAACTAAGAAATAAAAAGACAAATATTCTCAAAACAAGAATAATAGTCTTAAACATCCTGTGCTTGCATAGTATATTCAAAAGAAGATCAAAAAGACTTTGGATAGATACAAGATTCAAAAACTTGGTTAGATTGTTACTTTTTGCAGTGTTAGTTTTATCATGCTGGCCCTTCCCTTTACTCTCATAGGAACAGAGGCAGCCGGGGTGGTTGCACAAGCTACCTTTTATTACTGCGTGTACATAACAAGTGTGTACTTCAGCATGTGTGTATGTGTGTGTGTGCTCAAGGCCGGTGTATCATCACACAGCTGGGTGTGTGCTTGGTGAATAATCAGCAGTACAGATATTGTCTCAGTAATAACTTGAAGGTGCAGGTGTATGTTTATTCATGTGTGTGTGTGTGTGTGTGTGTGTGTGTGTGTGTGTGTGTGTTAAAGCAGTATCTGTTTTCCCTGAGAAGCAGCTCAGATGTGGCCCCTCATCAGGTGGGTGTCAGCCCACGTTCCCCTCGCTTCCCTTTATAGCCCAGAGAGAGTTACGGCCCGGCCTCTTGTGACTGAGCCCCCCCCCTCTGCCCCCTCTGCTTCCCGACCACACCCCCCTCACTTCAGTCCCTCCCCTCTCTCTCCCTTCGTTCCCGTTCCCTGTGTGTCAGACATGCTGCAAGCCGACAGACCAGGCAGAGGCTGACACACACACACACACACACACACACACACTCGGAGGCACTTCGAGGCGACATGGGCCAGATT
>JBBMOC010001109.1:0-14527 GCA_037975185.1 Centropyge bicolor | reverse complement strand
GACTCTGGATCACACTCATGTTGACTTTTGCCTGACTTTTTTTTTTTTTACTGTATTCGTCTGACAAATAGTCAAATGACTCTTCAGGTTACATTGTGTTAGTTTTTAGTGTTTTGCATGACATGACTTTACTTGTGGCCTGTGTGGGGGGGGGGGGAGCCCATCCATCATCCAGTGGCACAGCAGGGATCTGAACTGAGGGCAAACCAACACAGGGCTGACCAGCCGTCGAGATGCTGCAGAGATAAATCAGATATCTGCAGGCATGTGTTTCTGCTGTTTACCTCCTGATCATTACGATGACATATAAAATAGTTACCTTCATGATGATTTTCTCAGATTGTAAAATCTTGCCTGTGAGAATAACAAACCATTGGACAGTGTTTTGATGTCTGATCCAGCTTTAACACAGTCATCTGTTGCTCTAACTGGAATGATTGGGTTGTGTTTTATTCTCAATAGTTAGTTATTTTCAATGTCTGAATCTTGTTGCTTTGCACTTGTGTACTTGTTAAAAAGCCAATTAGCAACTTGTTTACGTTACACGTCCAAAAAAGAACATTCTCCAGGACAAATGTAGCTGGTGAAATCAGGTTTATACGTTCTGTTCATGAGGCGTTTTTAGTGGCTGATGTTGCGAAATCTGCAGCAGCACACAGGAAGGCTGCTTCGATACGGGCGAACAAACAGGCTGCAGAGAATGAAAATGAAATATTGTGTGTGTTTTATACCAGCTATGAGAGTTTTCTTGTTGGCAGTCAGATGAGAAGATCGACACCACTCTCAGGATGAAACTGTAGCTGCAGCTGGGTAACGCAGCTTAGTTTGAAGGTTGGAAACAGCAAACCTGTCTCTGTCCAAAAATCCTCTTATAGCACCTCGACTAGTTCACATGTTCAGCTGCTGTGAGTTTGTTTAACTGCACACAAACAGATATGTGAAATGTATGTTGTAGTTTTACAGGAAGTTTGTGCTGTAACTTTTATTTTACAGCTGTCAGCAACTAAAACATGCAGCTCACAGTGACTCCCATATTGTTTCAGTGATAAACTCAACACCAGACGAGTGGTGGAGTTTGAGCTCAGAGGCTGCTGCAGGACGCCGTGCATCATGGGAAAAAATGCTAAAACCAGAAAAATGTGTCAAACAGGAACGTTTTGTCTTTCGATGTAAACACACACACACACACACACACACACACACACACACACACACTACTGGTTTTAAAGCAACGTTCACAATGTGCACGGCGTGGTTAAACTCAGATTGTTACAGTGAATGTAGAAGAAGTCAGCGAGAGACCACCTGTTGAACTCAGAGTAGCTGGAAGACAGGAACTCTTCCAGGAAACACACACACACACACACACATATATATATACGTACACATGGTACAGAGTGTTTGCATTTGAGTGTGCTGCAGCATGTGAGCAGAGAGCAGGGGCCCAGTTCAAGAGTTTCCTCCCAGCCAATAAAACTGAAGGGGCCTCTCTCTGTCAGCCAATGAGCTCTGAGAAAACCCCGCTCTCCGGCCAATGGGGAGTCGAGGAGGGAGACCCGATCCACGTGGAGTCAGAACAGTGAAAAACAGGAGATACTGAGAACTGAAGAGAGGGAGGGAAGGGGTGAGAGAGCATAATGTACACAAGAAGAAGAAACATGAGAAGAAGAGAAGAAGACAGAAACATGAGGAATGAATAAAGGAGATATTTCAAAATAAAAGCTGTTTCTTTTTTCTTTTAAATTCTGAGCCTGATTGTGGGAAACTGTGATATTATAAAACAGTGTTTTTGTCAACAGATGTGATTTTGTTTTTCTAATATAAGATAATTCCTGAACAACAGTGTTTGTTTGTGTGTTTGTTCGAGGAAACACCTCAGATCTCACCTTCCTCTTTCAGCTCCTCCTCATCTCGTGTGTGTTTGTGACGAAGGCCGTCAGCTGTTAATATTCACGCCGTACAGGAAGTCCTTTCATGTCAGGGCGCCGGGGAAGCCGTTCTGTCGCCTGTTTGTTTGTTTGTTTGTTTGTTAAACCAAACACGTCGGCGTCAGATTTCCTTCATCTAACAGCTGTTTGAGTGACAAATGTTGTGACGGTAAACTGTGAATTGGTTCAGCAGCTCTTTTTCTCCGACTGACCAGCTAACGCTCACAGGATGGAAGCTGATCTCAGGAAGTTGATCCTACTACAGTCCCAGCCTGCAACACCACTGACCGCTCACCCCCAACATTGAACTCACTGTAGACGGCTGGAGGATGCGTTCAGGTTATTTATGCCTGTTGAATTGAGTTTCCTCATGCATAAGAAATATTAATGTAAAATGTATTATAACTGTGCTCAGTGCAGTTGTAGATATCCGTTTGCTTCTTCTCTTTCTCTCCCTCATCGTCGCTCTCTCTCTCTCTCTCTCTCTCTCTCTCTCTCAACTTGACTCTTCAACCTGTTCATCACTACAAACCTTATTTTGTGTCACAAGTTTAAAAGGATCCGAACACATCAGACTGTTTCTATAACACAAACACTGTCAAAGGAAACACATGGAAAGAAACGTGGTTATGAATATTTCCTTTATTTAAAGCATCATGTAGCTGCTGCCATGAGCTCTGGACATGAAGAACGAAATCTATCATATACAGTAAAAACGTATATATAAGGTCATATATAAATATATTGTTTGTTTTCTAAGTTGAAAACACTCAAGGAGGAAAGTGATGTGTTCAATGGTTGAAAGACATCATGAGCTCATTTTATTGTTTCTACATCTTTTTTAACTCAGTTTTGATTTTCATCATCTGCACATTTTTCATGTTTTGATGTGTTGGCGTCTCCAATTTTCTACATATTCATTCATTACCTGGGCTGCCGCTCATGTGCAGGGTTCTGGGAGTCTGGAGAATTTCCCAGCAAGCACTGGGCTCCCAGTCTGTCAGAGGACTGACACGAAGCCCTTCACACCCACAGACTGTTTGTTACTGTTTCCAAGACATATCGAGAATGTTCTGCTGAAAGTGGCCTCATCTGCTTCATATAGCAACAACACACTCACACACGCTGTGGTTCCCAGTAACAGAACACACTCACACTTACACACACTCACTCTTTGTGGGTGTATTCATAGCTTCTGCTCTTTCATACAGAAACTGTTCAAACCGTTTCTGTTTCTTCTCACCTTCAAACCATCAAACCTCAAACTTCCAAAACTGTCCATCAGTTTCTCAAACTGTGGCTCTGGGCCCCAAACTGGGTCATCACAGGTCTGTTACTGGAAAGTCTTAAAATGAATTCTGCTTCACACATGTTTAGAACCGAGACCTGAAAATGCTGCTGATGCTGTTTCAGTTTGAAATTGTAGAAGATGTTTTCATGCATCGAGAAATGTAGTTTTCTTTTTTGGATTCTGACTAAAACGTCTCTCAGTGGTCTTTGATTTGATTTGATTAAATCTCCTCCTTTGAAAGTGTAGTACTATAATACTACTGTATTGCTTGAATTTTCTTCATGCTTGGACCTGAAAAATGGAGCCGAGCGACCTCACAAACCACAGCCACCTCACGCACCCAGCAAATACCAGAGCCCAACTCATTCAAGTGTGTGTGTCACCTCACACCTTTGGTTAACACATCATAAAGTCAACGGCCGACCGCTGACATGACATAAGATGAGATCTACCTTTATTCATCCCACTGTGGGCAAATTATACTTAATGGTATAAAGAGAAGGTTTAAAAAGTATTTACATTCAGCAACATCAAGTATTTTCAAAATTACAATTTACACATTGCTTATTTACAGATGTGCATGAGAATATGAAATATGAGATTTTGGTATATACCCTATGAGACCGGACGGAAATATGAGATTAAATATGAACAGATATGAAGTATTGCACATTGAGGTAATGAAATATTGCACAGTGAAAATATATTGTGCTGTGAATGGAGTATAGAATAAAACATAAATAATAGTGCACTGACATAAAAACTGGGTGTGGCTCAGATTCAGTGGCATCAGGGTCTATGGTCTGTTGTGAGCAGTGCTGGTTGTACAGTCTGACAGCTGAGGAAAAGATCTGCCATATCGCTCCTTTGCTGCGGAGGTCCTCGGGGTGCGGAGTCTTGGGGACCAGGTACCACACAGGATGACCCCCTCCCCAGCTTCAGGCTCAGGTCGAAGATGTCCCTAACACCCCCACACAGCTGCTCTTGTGGTCTTGGACAACTTGTTGGGTTTATAATCTGAACCCTTTTCATGCCACTAACTGTAAATGGTCTTGTATTAAGAATCGAAAATGTAGCTGATATAAAGTCGGACAGTAAAATGATGCTCATGTGTTTGAACAGCCAATCAGAGAGCAGCTCAGAGACCAGCTGATGACGGCCAATTACGGCCATAAACACACCAGCGGAGGTCGACCTCAGAGGCGGACATGTTGAGTTGACGGCTGGAATTTCCCCAGAACATATACGTTTTCTGTCTATATGGTGACAGTTGGTTGATTATAGTTCAACATGACTTCATTTCCACTTTGACTAGAGGACATTGTCACATGGTCCTGTTCCATCCCAGCGACGCTCTCTGCGCTCAGAGTCAACCTGCATCATGCTGCACATGCAGTTTACAGAAAGCGGCGTTGTTGTTAAACGTCACTGACCGACAAATATACAGAGTGAGAGATCATTTCAGTGGAAGTAAACGGAGCCGAACGCCCAAAAAGCCACTTCAGAAACAGCTTCGAGCTTTGCTGTGGGCCTTCGATCAGCCTCCTGTAAACATCTGCTCACTGTGGGGATTCTTCATTCTCTCCATCGTTCAGCTGAAGCTGAAGCTGGGAACTGAGAGCCCTGAGTCAGTCGTGAACTGACGGTGTGTGGTTTCCTTCACTCGCTCTGTGACTCACTGACTGAGCCTGAAAATACAGCAGGGGAACTTTCTCTGCTCCTGCGCTCACCGTGCACGCTGACTGTCTCTGACTGTCTGACCGTGGGTGTGTGTGTGTGTGGTGAAGCATACAGAAGCAGATGAAGGGTGTGTGTGAGTGTGTCGGTGTGTTTTCTGGTTCACCGGGTTTCGTCGTCATCTGTCGGTGGAAGCAGCTCGGTTCTGTGGAGCCCCCCCGACGTCATCACTTCACTGGGCTGTGAAGTTTCCTCCATGACACCGAACAACATGAAAACTCCATCACTGACAGACTGATATCAGTTCGGCCATTTTAACTCTCAAAATGTTTCTGTGAGCGAGTGCTGAAGTACTGTGATCTACGGTGGCCCTGAGGGCTCAACACACTGACAACACATACCAATGGATAGAATGGATGGAAGATGGTTTGTTTGTTTGTTTGTTTGTTTGTTTGTTTGCACGTGTTTTCCTCCGCTGCAGTGCGTTGAGCTCTCATTGGTCCAGGTAATCGTCGATGGGCGGAGCTAATGACCCACATGACTGATCAATCACCCGCCGGTTTGATTCCTGGCTCTGACAGTGGGGGGTTTGTTAGAGGAGGGGGCTGCACTGAGACACCTCCAGAGCTTTCAGTGCAACTAAAACTCAGTTAAACCATCTTTAATAAACCTTCATGTTGTTGTCAGGGTTGCAGCTGTGTGACTGACCACGACCTCTGACCCCTCTCAGACAGACAGTGTGTAGTTACACGCAGGCGAGTGTGGCTTCCTGTGCATGTTGGTTGTAAAACTCACTTCTTCATTATCTCAAAGTTGAATGAAAACTGTTTTATTAGTGTAGATAAAAACATAAAACCAGTGACTTTACATCCCCTCATTAATGATGCTGGGCAGCTTTCAGGTTTACTTTGACTAAAAATCAGCTAAAACTGCTCTGCTCCCACCTTTTCCTTTCACTTTTATGACGGCACAAGTATATTTTATTTCTTCAGTGTTTAACTTGTTGGCTTTTTCTTTAGAGTTAGTGGATGAGTTTTCACCAAGGAGCAAATATACACTAAATGTTTGTGATGTAGTTGAACTAACCCTTTAACTTAAAGCATATGAGCTGCATCCTATGAACAGGTATATAAACAAGGTTCATTCATGACTTTGCACTTCCTGCAGTTGCTTCAGAATAAAAGCCTTCTAGTCAAAGAGAGTGGTTTTACTGTGAAGAAGCTGCTGAATATTTATTTATAATAAAAGCTGACATTAAAGCCAAATTGAGGTTTCGTTTCAGTTGATATGAGAAAAAGACAAATGTTTAGGAATTTCAACACTTTCGTGCAATTAGACCAAATGTGGGTCTTTGCATTGTAACTTAGAGAGAAGACAGAGATTCATGTACGGGGCAAATCATGAAGGATTAAATGATGAAGCTGGTATCTGTGCTCTTTTGTTTGCACTGGTTTCCATGGGAACTCGCACAGCAGAGGACGGAGATCAGGGTCAACAGGTGTGCGAGTCATTTTCTTTCCCCTGGGGTCAATGTGACAGGTTAATCTGGTCATTATAAGACATGGATCTGATATTAATTAAAAACTAAGATCATCATGTCTCTGCTTCATTTACCGTCAAACCTCTGCAGAGATCTAAAACACAAACCGTCTGTCTAAGTGTAGCAGAGCAGATGAACTCATGCTGAATGTGGAGTCATCATGTTTTTCATCCTTATCTTTATTCCTTTTCTCTGCTGAAAGTCCAACAGCCGTGTTTCACACTGAGCAGATGCATCAGTAGAAGGAAACTCCCGTCGTCATCAAACTGAGTTTTAAGCAGCATTTAAACAGATTATCCTGTTTTCCCTTTTTGTGAAGTGATAATACGGCTTCACTTTCTGCCGGACGCCAGCAGACGGGCTTTTTCCTGGAACAACAGAAACAGCTGGTGTTTCCCAGGATTTTATTCATAAAACAAAAAACTGAATAAATCCTTTAAATCCGCTCGAGACAAATCCTTCCTGTTTCTTTGTTTTTAAATGGATGTTCTATTGTCTCTATTGTCAAACTGATTTGATGTTTTTTTCGGAAGTCTTTTTTTAAATACAGTTAAATGACAGATGGTTCAGTCGCAGCAATGTGGAAATTTAACTGCAACACACACACACACACACACACACACACACACACACACACACACACANGACCACTCAGCAGGAGGTCAGTAACTCCTCTGTCGTCACACACACACACACACACACTCTATCTCTCACTGTCTGTCTGATGACTCAACACACACTTTCATTTTCTTCTCAAACACCCCCGTGCCCTGGAAACACCTCCAGCCTCGACAAACTAAAAAAAAAAGGTTATTTTTATCATGAGGGTGAAAATTTCAGCAGCTTGTGCTTCAGCGTCGACCTTCTGTTTCACCAGAAACACCCAAACAAATATGCAGTAATTCAGCCATGTGACTGTAAATTAAAGTTCCTCAACTCTTCAAACCAGTGGTCAAAGTGTTTTTATAGTTGTGTGCATCACTTCTTCTACTGTCTTTACATAAGCAGAGCGAGCGATGTGGCCTCAGCCTCAGCAGAAGGTCAGGCTGGTTCCTGTGGGTTCTGGCCTCTGACAGCTTCATACATCGTCACCTGTCCTGTTTGTCATCATCACCATCATCTCTGTGCAACCAAAGAACCAAGCCTGTCCATTATGTTGGCCTCAGGATTGCATCTCTGCTTTACACAGATTACACATGAGGTTGAGCCGGCAGACCGTAACCTCCAGCCCAACCTGACCAGAGCTCAACCACAGCGGTGAGGAGATCAGAAAACGGTTTATTTTTGAAGCTCTAATTTGTAGATGGTTTGTGCAGCCACTTAAAAATGATGTCACCCTCTCTGTAGTGGCACATGTGTCATCATGGACGAGCGCTGTGTCGTTTCATTTGGAGGAGTCGATGGAGAATCTGAGACAAAGCTCTTGGAACAATACAAGAAAATCAAATTCATGTGAATAGAGAATAGAGAATTACATCCAAATGACACAGGTTGGATCCAATGACAAATAAAGGTACATCTTATCTTATGAGTGTTCATCCTCTGAGGAGCATGAATGAATAGGCAGCCATCTTTAAGCACCAAATAAATGGACCCATGTATAATGTTGTTGTTGTTCAAAGCAACATTTAATACAAAGTGAACATTTTAACAATTTTTCTCTGTTTTGTTTGTGATTTCATTCATACACAACCCTGATTTTTTTTTTTTAAAAAGTGTTAAACATAACTGTGATCATATTGGCATAAACTCAACTGAAAACATCACAAAGACAATATATTTAATGTTTAATCATCAGCTTCATTGATTGTTGTAAATATCTGCTCATTCTGAATCTGATGGCTTCAACGTGTTTCCAACACGTCGGGACAGGAGCAACAACAGACTGTGAAAGTTGTGGACTGATTAAAAACACCTGTTTGGATCCTTCCACAGGTAAACAGGTTGATTGGTAACAGGTGAGAGGATCATGATTGAAAGGTTCATACTGGAGAGACTCAGTGGTTCACAAGCGAGGATGGAGAGAGGGTCAACGTCTCAGAAAACTGGAGCCAGTTTGTTTGTGAATGATTACTTTCTGCTTTTATTTCCATTTTTCACAGCGTACAAACGTTTTTGGAATGTACATTTATAATGAGTTGTATGAGGACACGTCACGAGGTTTCAAAGCTGATGAAACTGTAGGATTTAATAAAAACGATCGACAGCATCGATAACACAGAATCACAAAGATCATCGGTGTTAATGAAGTTTACTGAGGCGGGGAAATGAAACGTCTCCAGTAAACACACACAGTGGTTTATATATCATCATATATTGTATCTGAAAGAAACCTGTGGGGCCGTTTAAGATAAGATAAGATATTCCTTTATTCGTCCCTCAGCGGGGAAATTTATAGCAACATTACTCTGCACACATCCAGCGGTTGTATTTTTGAGCTGCTGATCCGGCAGATTAACAGTAAACAACAATGATTGTGGGGGGGTGGGGGGGGGGGTTAAAGGGGATCTTTCACCGTGTGACGATGCTCAACCGCAGCCTCATAAAAGACTCTGTTCTGCAAAACACCCACTTCCTCATCTGCATGTTTTTCATGGGTTCAACTGTGGGTTTTTTCTGGGTGACATTTTTCCCCCTGGAACAAAACTGGGCAGGTGATTTTCTCTTCTTTTTTTTTGGACTCATTCACCGTCATGGCAACTCCACATCCACACCTGAGGTTTCTGTATCACCTGAAGTGACCTGAGAAACGCTGAATTTATTAAGAGTTTTATTTTGGAGTGGTTTCACTTTATTATTCATTTTCAAATCACTGATGAACTTCTAAGCTCTTTGACTGGACACTGGGTTGTAGTGGGGGGGTCCATCAGGGGGAAACTGTGACCCCCACAGAGACGACAGTGAATCAACATATATAAAAAAATCTCATTTTGTATCTAGTCATATTCTCAAATTCAATTTCAATTAAATTATGTTTCAACACTAACCTTCTCAACACCAACGCAATTTGTGCATATGATGTAATTATGCACAGAAAATACCCGTTTCCCACTCGACTATATTTGGATCTAATACCCCCCAGAGACATTTACATGAAGGGAGGAGGAGGCTGAGTGAAAGACAACTCAACTGCACAACAGGAAACCACAATCAACATACCTGCGTGTGTGTGTGTGTGTGTGTGTGTGTGTGTGTGTGTGTGTATCACTCATGTCTCTTTCATTTCTGTTGAAATAACATAATTACAAAAAGAAGGAATTGGAAAAGCATGTGTGATTCATTTCCACAACATAAGCTGGAATGAAGATGGCATCAAAAAGCCATTTAAACAAGTGTCCTTGTTCTTGTTTTTAATAGAATGGTACAAGCAGCAAACTGCTGCAGCTCTGTGGCTTTGTGGAAGTCTTGTGGTTTCCCTTTGCTTTACTATAACAATGCTGCTTCAGTCACAGGAGTGAAGAGCAGATATGAAGCCTGGTTTGTTGCTGCTGTTGTGATCTACCTGGTTTGGACCAACATCTGGATCTTTTCACGGCACAAAACAGGAAACTGGCACAGTTTGAGTTGCTGGTGATGTAGGGTGGAAAAAATGATAGATCAGCATGTATTTCATTAGACAATAAGCTGTGAATTTCCCCACTGTGGGATGAATAAAGGTTTTCTTACCTTATCTTAACCCAGTGGATCTGTGACTGAGGCGTTTCAGAAATGTGTTTCGTTTGAATTTTAACATCTGGTGAAACAGTTGATTTAAAGGATTATTTGTATGATGATGATGATGATGATGATGGTGTGTGTGTGTGTGTGTGTGTGTGTGTGTGTGTGTGTGTGTGTGTGTATGTGTGTGTGTGTGTGTGTGGTCGGCCCATGCATTGCTCCTATTGTGGGGACATAAAACTGTCTACACAGTCACATTGTGGGGACTGACCTTCCTTACTGGGACGAAACACAAGTCTCCAAACGTAAATCATCAAATGTTAGCGTGACGACTCGGTTTAAGATTAGAGTTAGGTCGGGTGAGAGTTTGGGTTAGGCAAGTGGTGGTTATGGTTAGAGTCAATGCAGTGTGTGTGTGTGTGTGTGTGTGTGTGTGTGTGTGTGTGTGTGTGTGTCCTCAGCTTACCTTTTCACAGGTCTCTAACAAACAGCACAGCACACATTTAGTGGCGTAGCCTGCTTCACCGTGTGACTCATCCTTCAACACTTGCCTTTGTCTAACTGACACCGATATCACCGTCCTCAGAAATGTGAGCTTCATCATTCAGAAACTAATGTGAGACTCGAGGTTGTTGTTCAAAACGGGACAGGAATTTTTTTTTTCAGACACTGGAAATGCACTTTTGCTTATTCCTCCTCCTCAAAGACAATTATTACATAATAAACGAAAATCCTTCCCTGACCTTTATTTTGTACTTCTGATGGTATTTTACCAACCAGAAACCAGTTCCCCTCATTTTCATTCAGTAAAATCAGGCAAAACTAGACACAGTCATTCAGAAAGCAGATGTTTCACACCCGAGTGTCTTTGTTCTTAGTAAAGATGAAAAAGAAAAATGAGGACAATAAATCCAGCCTATGTTTTTTTTTAATATTTCTAATGAGCTTTATTTTAATGAAATAAGAAGTTGAGCTGAAGTTACTGTAGATCTGAATGTATTCTGGGATTGTCATTGTTTCCACAGATGTTTTTTCATGCAGGAGGTTTCATAAATCTAGTTTGAGGTTTGTTTTGAGTTTGGGCTTAAATAACGTTTTCTTATTGTCAAAATGATCCAGATCAACCATCTCTCAATACTTTCCAACTCTCTCGATGCTCCGCACTCCAAGATCAGTTTCTCAAAATCAGAATCAGGTTTTTCACCATGTAGGTTTTCACATATGAGGAACTTGCCTCAGTATATTGGCGCATAGCAATAAACATAGTATGAAAAAATGTAAATAGGCATGAAAGCAAACACTGCAGGTCAAGAGGAGACGTGTTTCCTCAGCTTCACCTGCCGCCTCCTGTCAGACAGGAAGTCTGTGATCCACCTGCAGATGGAGTCAGGATCCTGGTGCAGGTTCCTGAGGGGCCCAGGTGCTCCAGGATGAAGTGGAGCGCCGTGCTGGCTGCAGACCTGCTGGCTCTGTAGACGAGCTGCGGGGGGGTCCAGGAGTGGGTCGGTGATGGCTTTGACTTCATTGTCACAGAGGTCAGAGCGACAGTCTGTCGTCATTAAGTCCTGTGGTCCCTGGTTTCTGGGGGGACGGGGATGACGGTGGAGGTCTGACACACGTCTCCAGTGAGGTGTTAAAGATGGAGGAGAAGAGTGGAGACGGCTGAGGAGCAGGTCTTCAGGGTGGACCGAGTCTTTGTCGGGGGTCCACCTCTTGTTAACATCCCTCTGCAGGACGGGGGGGGTCGTCTCTGTGCTGGACGAGGACGGGGCCACTGAGGAGGGGCCCTGGCCCCTGCTGAGCCGGGGGAGCTGGGGCTGGTGGGAGGAGTCTCGGGGGATGGTGTCCGGTCTGTCCCTTTGTCTTTCAAAGCAACAGTAGCATTCATTCAGTTTGTTACTGGAGTGTTCGTGTTGGTCTTCCTGTTGAAGATGGAATCCTCAGCTCACTCATATGTAAAGTGTCGTTTCTGAACAGGCTCAGTTGTTTTTGGCTAATGTTACTCAAACAGGAGGAGAAGGTGCTTTTGATGGGGTCTATTTTCAGCTGCGCATTAATACACATTTATAACACGCCCGTGAGTGTTTGTGGGTTTGACGCAGTCATCTGCTGATGAAGACCAGGCGATGCGACTGAAAGCCCCAAAGCAGCGAACAAATTGACCTTGTGGTGAGATTGTTTTCTGCTCACTGAGCTAAACAGTTATTATGTTGGATCTCAACAATTACATCTGCCGAGAGGCTTTGATTGTGTGCAAAGGCTCATGGGAGATGGAACAGGAGCTGTGGTTTTTCTACAGTAGCAGTTTATTTTAGAGGATTCAGAGACACTTGTCTTTATGCAAAGCTCTTTCTCTTCATGTGGTGCCTCGTAAATATCCAGCTGAATGAGAAGCAGAGGTTAATGGTGATTCTCTTTAGTTTCTTTTTACTGAGAGGCTGAAAGCAGCTGCTGAAGGTCTTTGTGTGTTTGAGTCATTAAGTCTCCCAGAATGAGCGGAGAGTCAACAGGCCGAGTCAGAAAGCGACTGTGAGTCGTGGAGAGAGTTTAATCATTGACAGTTTGTCTGAGCTGGAACCTCAGAACATTTATTCTGAAAGTCACGGTGGTCTCCGCTCGCTGTGTCACACAGGCCGCTTCATCTGTCGACCAATCCGATTCCTCCCTGTGCATCAGCCCGCTGACTGATTGGTTTGTCAGTCATTTGAATTCAAACACTGCTGATTGTTGTCAAATTAATTTTCCTCTTAAAATATTCTTTCTTGAAATTTATGTAAAAACAGTAAATGTTGAGTTTCAGAACTTGTCATTAAAGTCATGTTGTTCATTTTCATCTCATTCCGCTCAGATTTTCACAGCTAAGTTGGGGCTTTGAACCCTTTCTGAACCCGTTTCTTCGGTACTTGTTCGTGTTCTCGATAACACTCTGATGTAGCAGAGGAGTTTTTTTTTCTCGGTGTAAAATCGTAGGTGGGTAAAAACCCATCAAAGGGCTCAGTTGCTCTATAAACAAAATGAACTCATAAGAAGCAGTGATTGGCAGGTAACACGCCTGCTAGCTAAACTCTCAATCCACCGTTAAAACAGGTGCAAGGTCGCAAAGGATTTCTGCCCAGACCTGCGCTCAACGACCAATTATTCCAACAAACAGTGAAGTAAAATACAACAGAACATTTCAGAGCTTGTTGTCTGAAGTAACTCACAAAGACGACCTTCATCCCTCAGAGCAACAAGCTAAATGTCATCAACAAGGGAAAGTTCAACTCTTATAAACAAACAAGTCAACGCATGATACTGAGAAATGCTACAAGTGAGCAACCTTTTCAAAATAAAAGCTTGGTTTATGGAGTTTGCTTGCAGTGACACATGGCAGGGAGAAAGTTGCCTTACAGACCATATTCAGGGCAATAGAAAATAGGCTGTGTAATTTCCTGGCAAGTATTGTGTGAACAAATTGTGAACTCTATCCTGAAATAACAAGAAAGCAATCTCTAATACTTTGCGTGACACTGGTGATCTATATTTAAATCCAAGGTTTTGTGAACGTTTGTAACAACTGCACCAACATATTGCTTAATTGCAGTGTTTCAGCTTTAGTTCAGTTTGTCAGAAACAAATGTCAGAAACATGTTTACAGCTTCTCAGAAAAGACGCGGAAAGTCATTTTGAATCGTAATCACAAAGATGCAACACAAGATCACAGATCAGTTCATCAGTTCATCTCATTTAATTCATACATATCAATTCCAGTAAGGTCAACGCAACTGGAGGTTAAAGGTCAAAATGCAGTAACTAAATTGGCCTTTTTAACGACAGACATTGTAGCAGGAAAAGCACAGATGAATTAAATTTTGTGAACCACGGTTCAGCTCCATTAAATGTCCCAGTGAATGCACAGGACCAGGATCCTGAAACTGGCTCATCTGAAGTCACTTTTCATTTGATCAATTACACCTGTTCAAGTCAAAATGTTTGGAAATCAGGTCTATGGGGGGCTGGTTTTCTGCATGGCAGCGGTGTGAAGGTAAAATTTTTCGAAAACAAAATAACCATATTTTTGTAAATGCACAATCCCTGTTTGGGACAAATGGAGTAAACTGCATGACTAACTGTTGAGAAATGTTATTTTCCATGGCTGAATTTTTGGTCATTAAGTTTATTACAAGCATCAGTGGAAACTCACATTCATCTAAAGACATAAATCTGATAACAGGCCCACAGTTTTCTTTTTCCACTCAGATTATCACAGCTAATTTTGAACCCTTTTTGAACCTGTGCTCATCCTTGTTCTGTTATTCTTCTCTTGTTGTGAAACCTCCAACATGATCTTCTGTGTTGATTGTTGTCGGCATCAGTTCCTGTACATGTCAGAAACAGAGATTTCTGATCAGATTTAACTGGTCTAACTGAACAGAGGACCCCCCCCCCCCCCCC